>SNQJ01S0018101.1:31632-66083 GCA_010110895.2 Picea sitchensis | reverse complement strand
CCCCCCTAATACCACTTACCATCCCAAGGGGGGTCCGAGATACCACTTTCCCCTCCAAAAACCACTTTCCCCCAAATCAAAAACCACTTTTCACCAGTTTGACCACCTATCTTCCGAGAGAATTTCCAGGAAAAACAGAAGGCATTTTGAAAAACTGAGAGAGGGTTTTCTCAGAAATGGGTGGAAGAAAAATAAACTCTCTTAGTTGTTTCACATGTATCAATAATTGAGAGAATTGAAGCCATCTCTGAGCACTATGTTTCAGGATTCCATTTTTCTTGATTTTGTCATGTTTTTGCAGTGGATGTTTTGGAAAGATGGAGATGAATTTGGAAAAACTGAGAGAGGTTTTTACTCATAACGAGCTCATATACAATAAAATCTTTAATGTTTCACACATATGTCATATTTTGGGAGATAAAAGCGTTTGAGTTGACCCCTATTTTTAATAGTCAGACCCTTTTTTCATGGCAAACAGTTCATAACTTTGAGGGATTTGTTTCTATTTTTGGCTAGGTTGTTGAATTCGAACTCCTGATATCGGGAGGATAATTGTTATATATATTGTTATAATTCAAATGTAAAATGGTTGATCAGTTGGGACCTGTTAGAAGGATGAAAATAATTTTTTAAAGTAGTTCACAGAGCCTCCATGGATCAAATTTTAGTAACATAGTTGTAACATCACATGATTCTTGTGTCAGTTTCATTGGTGAAGTAATCTCCCTGTTAATTGTTTTCCTTTGTTTACCATATTGTTTTCTGCCTTATGAATTATTTTAGGGAATAAAAAGGACATAATTAGTTTAAATGTACCCTCTGTCACTTGCTTGGAATAATATATGTGTTTTTCCACTGAAGATTAAAATCAAAATTCTCAGTTGCTGTGTTTTTAATTGGATATATTAATCTGTTCCATCTTTCCCATGCATTAAATCTTGAATATCTAGTGGATTTTCCTACCTTTCCCTGCAATATTATCTTATTATGAATTGGATTTGATCCATTCCGAGTTGTGACTCCATTGCCCAATGGTGTTTCCCTTGTTGTTCCAACTAAATAATTTAAAGCAAACCTAAAAACCTTGTACTCTTATAACTAGCCTAACATCCAATCCAAACAAAGATATATCATATAGAGAGAGCCCTCTCTGAGTCTTGAAGGTCTAGATCCATGAATCCAAGTGGTTTGATGTTACCTTTGTGATTTCCTCCACATCCTTGGGAAAATTACACAGTGCTAACACAATCCAAAGAACAATTTTTCTTTGTTTCAAGCTTGTGTAAAAATGAAACCTACCCCCAGCATAGTTTAATTTCTAGTTTCAAACTCGTGTAAAAATGAAACCAACCCCGAGAACAATTCTTTTTATGTGTCAATCTCATTAAAAAATGAATAGGAGGATCCTTTGACATGTATTCCTTCCAGAGCTTTGTTCTTCCATCGGATGAATACCTCTTAGAAGCCATGATCAACAACCCAAGTGTAAAATATCTGACCCTTGAGTGGCTTTCCTAGGGATGGGGTCTCAAAATTTTGTTCTCCTTAAGTGATCAAACCCTTCATTTGGGTTTTTCTACCACACTCTACTCATCCATGTTTTTCAACCACTGTCTCCATGCTCAAAACTGAACCCCAAACCGATGGATATATCTCACCAAAGTTCTTCAGGCGTTCTTTGGTTGAGGGCCACATGGATGCACCACACACGTGCTATTTCCAAGATCCTTCCTCCATGGTGGAAGACCATTCACAGTTCGATCCCATGACTGGAATCACTCTCTTCCTCCTATGTCATCTATGGAGGGATTCGATGCTTCAAGCCTCTTTACTATCTACGCACGAGACCACCCAGAGTTTCGAATCTCCAAAGTCCCGTAAGTTGACCATGTGGCTTTGGCCTTTGGTCCGTTCGGTCTCTCTACCATAATACATCCCAAATCCTACAGAGTCTCGAAATCCTGGACTCCTGGAGTCTCAGTCACTTCACCAACTACATTGGCTAGGTAGACACATACCAAGAATTCACACATAGGAGGGGTCAAGGTGACACGTGTCATGTTCCAATGGGCCTATAGGGTATGTGACACACATGAATTTGGGTGACATGTGCTAAGTCAATCTGGGGCCCACATCACCCTGGGGGGGTGTCATTTCACGACATCACCCTTTGACTGACATGCTTCTAACATTCCTCAGATCTCACTGTCAAGATCCGACCACGTAGATTTATAGATCTATGACTCTGGGTACCTCAGGGATCCAACGTTCGGGAGTGTTGTGATGAATACTCATCTTATCTCCCAAAGCGCCCTATCTCCACATTCCAGGGACTAACACCACACATCCTTGGTATATCGGTGGCTAGGAAAGAACCAGAAGGATCCCTTGATTTATGGTTTTGGGTTCTTCGCGGCTCCATCCTTCAGGGTTTTGGATCCCGGTTTAGCTGGTAAGATAGGTTCATCTAACCCATAGGGAACCTGCCTAACATCGATCAACCTTATGGGAAACCGATTCTTCTGGTTACCTTCGACCAGTATAAGGCTGGTAAGGTCAGTCATACTCTGAAGTCCCAGACTTCCAGAGCTCCGAAACCCAGAGGACATAGCTTCCTTAGGATTAGCCTAAGGTTCCTAGGTATTAGTCATATGGGTCCTCTCAAATGGATCTCATCAGCTCGTCTTCCAAACAAGGAGACATCCTCTTTTCAAGGCTCAAACTTTGCTATCCTTCCTGATATTTATCATGAAATGGTTAAGGATTTGGGCCTGGAATCCCGGTCACACAGTAAGGAGGTTGAAGAGGTAATATCCTCTTCAGACGGACAGATTCAGATCGACACAATATCTCTAACTCAATTGTCTTACAGACTTATGTCCCAAGAAGCCTCAGGAACTAAGCTGGGGAATATAGACTATCATTTGGAAGCACAAGTTCACAAAGAGATGAGTGTATACACATATCATGACCATTCCACACAGAAACCATTTATAAATACACATACATATAAATCCATTATTCCAGTTCAATACATGAAACAGGGAAAATACTTATCAAAACTAGATAACATGAAGTGACTACTAAAAAGGGTTCTCCTTTCCTCCCAACGATAGGCTCAGTCACTCCTAACGGATTTACCACTAGCCACCCCTGAGCTAGACCATGATGCTCTATAATCGAATCCTTTCTTCTGGATCAACGACAGTAGGGACAGAGGTTACTCTCCTCCTCCTGCAGGATATTGGAAATGATTTACACGATACCAAGAAAGGAGGACCAACCTCATTTATCAACTTGTATCATAAACCTACTAGCCATTTCCCTACAACCAGAACACTCATTTCTTAGTTCTTCCTTGAACCCAAGAGCTTAGCCTCTCGTCTCTGCACTCTTCGAAGGTATTCCTCTACCCACCACACCTTCCTTTCTTAGCTTCCTCAGCAATATTGTGTGTGGATCGAATTCCCAGTCTGTGGTTAGGTATGGAAGCCTTACAGATGGGTTCTCTACCCTATCCCCTCATTAAATCTTGAGGAGGTATTCCCACCTACCAACCTGACTGTAATTCATTTCTGGGTCAGAGGATTGTTTTGGTCCTGAGCAATTAGATCCAGTAAGGTACTAGTTTGGTGGAGGTTAATGAAACCATTCGTGGTCCCCTTCACCATCTATTTCATAGCATTCAGGTTCTCACTTAGTACACCCCCCTTCCAATAGTCATGCAACACTTATCCATTTTATGGTAAATAACATAATTTACATTCATTGACCTTTTATGCAAAGTTCCATGAAATCAAACATTCACACATATTGAGTTTGTCATAGTCCTTTGGCCAAAATAGTTATATTTACAAACTGGGGGAAACATGGTGTTACAATTCCCTCCCCCTTAAAGGAACATCATCCTCTATGTTCTATATGTTAACATGCTTTGCATATACAGAAGTAAACATAAATGGATATGCCTGCCTCATGACATCTTCCATTTCCAATGTAGCCTCATCGGAGCCAAAGTGTTTCCACTGCACCTTGAATTGTGCAATGGCTCGTTTCTTGAGTGGGGTTTCCTTCCTGTCTAGTATGCATTGAGGTTTTGGCAGGAATTATCCCTCCAGCTCCACCTGGATCATATACTAGTCAATTATATGATTATAATCATGTACATATTTCTTCAATAATGAAACATGGAAAACATTATGTGCCCTTACTGTGGGAGGGAGTGCTAGCCTATAGGCTATAGGTACCACTCTATCTAAGACTTCAAAGGGTCCAAAATACCAAGGTGCCATCTTGGCACAAGATCCCATCCTCAGGGAACTCTTCTTGGGCCCAACTCTGAGATAGACATGGTCTCCTGTCTTGAAATCTTACGCCGACATGGTCTTCCTGTCGACGTAACGTTTCTATCTATTATGATCAATTCTCATATTTTTCTTTATTTGAATCACTTGTTCTTCCATTTCTTTCATCATGTTGGGTGTGATTATGATTCTATCCACTGGATTACTCTAGATGACTGGAGTCTTGCACTGTCTACCATAGTTGGCTTTGAAAGGGCTCATCTTCAGTGACTCTTGATAACCATTGTTGTATGAAACTTCTACCAATGGCAGGTAGTCTTCCCACTTCTTAGGATGATGCATTACATGAATTCTTAGCATGTCTTCTAATATCTGGTTTACTCTTTCTGTCTATCCATCAATTTGAGGGTGATAGGCTATGCTAAACAACAATTTAGTCTTAAAACCAACCATCAAGGATTTCCAAAAGCTTGAAGTGAATTTCATGTCTATGTTAGATACGATCTCCCTAGGCATGACATGTAGTCTGAATATCTCCTTCATGAAAATGTTGGCAATATATATCACCTTACAAGTTTATTTGACAGGTACGAAGTGAGTAGACTTGCTCAATTTTTCCAGGACTACCATGATGGCATCATTATGCCTGGCCTATTTTGGTAATCCAGTGATTAAATCCATGGAGATGGTTTACCATTTCCATTCTGGAATTGGTAGAGGCTGTAACAACCCTGCTGGGTGCCGATGTTCTTCCTTAAATTTCTGGCATTATAGACACTTAGCTAGATAGTCAACTATGTCCTTTTTCAATCCAGACCAACATAATTGTTTCCTAGTGTCCGTGATCATTTTTTGATATCCTGGGTGACCAACGTATGGTCTCTTGTGCAATTCGTCCATTATGAACCTCTTCAAGTTGTTACAACTTAGGACATACAATATTTTTCTATAAGTCAACAGGCCTTCATCAAGCATCTGATAGCCTTCATACTTTATCTCTGTAGGATCTTGATTTAGCTATGATGTCACGGTCTTGAAGAATGCATCTGTTTGTTGTGCATTCCTGACTCTTTCTTTGAGATCCATTTCAAGGTGTGCTCACCACTTCCAGGTGAATCATTTTCACACTTATGCTAAGGGAATTGACCACCCTATTTTCCTTTCCCTTGATGTGTTTGATTTCAAAATCAAACTCAATAAAGAGAGCCATCCACCTAGCTTGTATAGCATTGATATTTGGTTGATCAAACATGTGCCTCAACCCACAGTGGTATGTTATAAGTACAAATATCGTACCCAGGAGGTAATGCCTCCACATTTTTAAAGCATGCACTATGGAAGCCAACTCTATATCATGGGTCACATAATTGATTTCATGCTCATTCAATTTGCTAGATTCGTAACAAATTATACATCCTTCCTACATAAGGACTCCTCCGAGTCCTTCCTTGCAGGCATATTTTCACATGAGGAAGTCAATATTAGGGTCTGTAATATTCAACATAGGTTCATGGGTCAGAAGGTATTTCAGTTCCTAAAGTATTTCTTCACATTTTGATGTCCAAGTGAATTTAAACACCTTTTTCTTAAGGACAATGATTGGACAACCAATCTTGGAAAATCATTTTATAAACCTTCTATAATATCCTACTAAGCCCATAAATGATATGATATCAGATACATCCTTTGGGGTAGGCCATTACATAATAGATCTGATATTGTTAGGGTCTACTGCCACTCCCTCTTTAGAAATGACATGGCCTAAGTAATGGAATTGCTTCTGGAAAAAGTCACACTTGCTAAACTTAGCGTAGAGCTTGTGATCTCTTATCATTTGAAGTACAAGTCTAAGATGTTCTTTATGCTCCTCTTTGTTCTTGGAGTAGATTAGGATATGATTAATGAAAACCAATACAAATCTATATAGGAATTTTTTAAGTACATTGTTCATCAATCACATAAACGCGGTGGGGGAATTGGTTAATCCAAATGACACCACCACAAATTCATAGTGACCATATTTGGTCCTGAAGGTTGTTTTGTGGATGTCTTCATCCTTGATTTGGACTTGATGGTATCTATACCTTAAGTCAATCTTTAAGAAAATGGAAGAAACCCCTAATTGGTCAAAAAAGTCATCGATCCTTGGCAAGGGGTACTTGTTCTTTATGCTTGTCTTATTGAGTTGTCTATCATCTATGCACAGTTGGAGTGTGTCATATTTCTTCTTCCAAAAAACAATTGGTGCTCCCCATGGAGACACATTGGGCCGAATGTAGCCTTTGTCCATCATTTCCTTTAGTTGTAGATTGAGCTCAACTAGATTAGGTGTGCTCATCCTATAGGGTGTCCTAGACACTGGCACTTCTTCTGGTGCAATTTCTATTAAGAAGTCAATGTCTCTTCTCGGAGGTAGACCCAGTACCTATTCTGGAGACATGTCTTTATACTCTCTTAATATGGGGTGGTCTTGTAGGTTCAGTTTGTCATCCTCAATAGATTCCAACACCTGTATTACATATAGAGGACATCCCTTTCTGCAATACTTTTTCATTTGAAGGGATGATCTTTGTCTCACTTAGACAAGCTTCTGAATCCCTTGGAGGGTTATGTTTTCCCCTTCTTGATTTACACATTCTAAGGTTTTATGGTAACAATCCAACTTATTTTTATATGCAACTATCCAGTCCATAGCAATCAAAAGGTCATAAGATCTTAGGGGAAGTATGTTAAGGGTATCTTGGGTGGGAAATCCATCCATAATGAATTGGTAAGCTCATATGACCTCTTCTACTCTTCTGTTGGTTCCAGTGGCTAGTTGTACATACCATGGCTTAACATGTCTAACTGATTGTAGTTTACACTAATCAACAATCTAAGGGGATACATAAATCAAATTAGAACTAGGGTAAATTAAAATAGAGACCAAATGGTTGGAAATCATACCTTCCATATCCACCATTGAAGCTCAGTGGTCGGCTTGTTTATTATCCATGGATGCATAAATCCATGGCATGCTCCTAGCCACATCATTGACCATGGTAGCTTCTTGGATGTTGTAGACACTCCTACTATTTTGTTGTCTGTGTGGAAAATCCCTCAATATATTTTCTTCTCAACAACCCCAACATTTCAAGGGTTCCTTCTTTGGGTAAACAGTCTTTCCTCGGGTTTCTCCAAAAGGTTTATTTCCACTATGGGAGAGGAAATTTTGCTGATGTACACTTATAGTAGGAAGGCTTATTCTAGAGTCCTTTCTATAGTTATTAAATCTTTAGGATTTGATCCCCTTCTTATTGAATACCAAACCGCTCTTCTTCTTCCAATCCTCGTGAGGTTCTCTTTGACTCTCGAGTTGTTCACAACAATATATTTCCTTCCGGATAATGTCTTCTAAGGTCTTTGGCTCGTCAAACTCAATCTTGTTCCGATAGGTCTGAGGTAATCCACTAATAAATCATTGCATTTTTACCTTTTCATCCTTTATGTAGGGTACATACCTCAACAAATCGAGGAATTTATTGACATATTCCTCTATGATGAGATGTCCCAGTTTGAGTTCATAGAACTTATTAGTCTTCCCATCAAAGTATTTCTCTGATAGATACTTCTTCTTGAAGTTTCTAAAACTGTTTCCATGATACGTCCTCTTCATGGATTCCTTTCACATTCTTAAGGTATTCCACCCAAATGGAAGCTTTTCCATTCAGGTTGAAGATGGTTATTCGATCCTTCAAGTTTTTAGAGTAGTGATGGACTCTGAAGTGCTTCTTTAAACCAAGAAGCCAAGGTTCTGCCTCTTCCCCTTTCTCAATATCTCCATTGAAAGAGGTTGGTTTGGATTTCTTGAACTCTTCAGGGTCATGAATTTTGGAATGCTTTCGTTTCTTCCCTTTCCTTTGAGAATGTGAGCTATTTTTGCTACAAGATGATTCCTCAAAGTTGCCAGTTTCCCTTCCAGAGGACTCTCCCACTGAGTGTCCTCTACTTCCAGGTTGGGAATTCCTCTAGGTAATCCTACTATGTGGCCACTTAGGGGACCACATTTTTGTATCTTAGGTGGACTTTGACTTCTCTTCATATGTCATCGGTCCACATGACTGGTTGTAGGTCCATGCTGCAACGATCTCTATATATTGAATAAGCTCTGCAGAAAGACTGTATTAATTTTAATTTGGTTTTATTGCTCCTTTATTAATATCTCATTGTCAGCCTTGAAACTCTGTAATTCAAACATGAGGATCCTTACAGTTCAGCTAGATTCAGAAGGGTTTCCACTACCCTCCTTTCATCAGACTATTCGTCTCTATTATGGGAGCCATCCTCCACTTCATGGAGTGTCACCATCTTTTATGCTTGTAGTTTCCCACGATTCATTGATTGCTTGAGTAATGAAAAAACACTTGTTGTTAGCTAACAGTCTATTAGTTCATGAACAACACATAGTTCATATTTCTTAAATACACACACATATTATAAATATTTCATTCCTTTCTTCAGTAAGAGTTTAACCAGACTCTTTAGGAAATAAGTAAGGTAGGGCATCACTCTTAAGGTTCTTTAAATATGTTTTTTTTTACACAACTCATCCATGAGCCCAAGTAGGCCAAGTGCTATAACCATGCTTTGATACCAATTTGTAACACACCCGACCCCTGAGTGGATTTCTTATGGATGGGGTATCAAAATTTCATTCTCCTTAAGTGATCAAACCCTGCATTTGGGGTTTTCTACCACACTTTGCTTGTCCAGAGTTTCCAACCACAATCTCCATGCTTAAAACTGAACCCCAAACTGGTGGATGTATCTCTTCGAAGTTCTTCATGAGTTCATTGGTTGAGGGCCATGTGGCATCCACATGGATCCAACACACACGTGATATTTCCAAGTTCCTTCCTCCATGGTGAAAGACCATTCATAGTCTGATCCCACGACTGAACTCACTCTCTTCCTCTTATGTCAGCTGTGGAGGGATTCCGTTCTTTGATGCTTCAACGCTTCATGCCTCTTTCCTATCTATGCACGAGACCGCCCATAGTTCCGAATCTCTAAATTCTTGTAAGCTCACCACATGTCTCATACCTTCGGGACATTCAGTATCTCTACCATAATACATCCCAAATCCTACAGAGTACCAAAATCCTGGATTCCCGTAGTCCCGATCACTTCACCAACTACATTGTGTAGGAAGACACATACTAGGAACTGACACATAGGAGGGGTCAAGGTAAAACGTGTCACATTCCATTGGGCCTATAGGTTATGTGAAACACATGAAGCTGAGTGACACATAGTATGTCAAGCTAGGGACCATGTCACCCTAGGTGGCATCATTTTACCATGTCACCCTCGAATTGATAGGCTTCTAACATTCCTCAGATCTCACGGTCTAGATCTGGCCTATTAGATTTATAGATCTACGACTTTGGTTACCTCGGGGATTCAGAGTTTGAGAGTGTTACGATGCAAACTCCTCTTATATCCCACAGTTACTAATCTCCACATTCCATGGACTAGCACCACGCGTCCCTAGTATATCAATGGCTGGGAAAGAACTCGAAGGATCCCTCAATCTACGGTTCTGGGTTCTTCGCGGCTTCATCCTTTGGGGTTTTGGATCCTGGTTTATGTGGTAAGATATGGTCATATAACCCATGGGGAATTGCCTAACGTCGGTCAAACTTATGAGAAACCGAGTCTCCCAGTTACCTTCGGCCAGTATAAGGCTAGTAAGATCGGTCATACTCTGAAGTCTCAGACTTCTGGAGCTTTGAAGCCTAGAGGACATAGCTTCCTTAGGATTAGCCTAAGGTTCCTTAGTATTGGTCATATGGGTCCTCTTGAACGGATGTCATCCACTCATCTACCAAACGAATAGAGATCCTCTTTTTAAGGCTCAAACTTTGCTATCCTTTCTGATCTTTATCATGAAATGGTTAAGAACTTGGGCCTAGAATCTCGGTTGCACAACAAGGAGGTTGAAGAGGTATCCTCTTCAGATGGACAGGTTTAGATTGACACGATATATATAACTCGGTCGTCTTACAGACTTATGTCCCAAGACACCTCAAGAACTAAGCTGGGGCATATAGACTATCAGTCATAAGCATAAGTTCACAAAGATATGAGTGTATACACATATCATGACCATTCCACACATAAACCATTTATACATACACATACATATAAATCCATTATTCCAGTTCAATACATAAAACAATGAAAATACTTATCAAAACCAGATAATGTGAAGCGACCATTGAAAGGGGTGTTTTTTTCCTCCCAACCATAGGCTCAATCACTCCTAATTTATTTACCACTAGCCACCCCTGAGATAGAACACAATGCTCTACAATAGAGTCCTTTCTTCCGACTCAGTGATAGTAGGGATGGAGGTTACTCTCCTCCTCCCGCAGGATCTTGGAAATGGTTTACACGATACCAAGAAAGGAGGACCAACCTCATTTATCAGCTTGTATCATAACCCTGCTATCCATTTACCTACAACCAGAATGGTCATTTCTTAGTTCTTCCTTGAACCCGAGAGCTTATCCTCTCGTCTCTGCACTCTTTGTAGGTCTTCCTCTTCCCACCACACCTTTCTTTTTTTCCTTCCTCAGCAAGATTGTGTGTGGCTCGAATTCCCAATCTGTGGTCAGGTCTGGAAGATTTACAGATGGGTGCTCTGCCCCATCCCCTCATTAACTATTGAGGAGGTCTTCCCACCTACCAACCTGACTGTATTTCATTTTTGGGTCAGAGGACTATTCTAGTCCTGAGAAACTAAATCCAGTAAGGTACTGGTTTGGTGGAGATTAATGCAACCATTCTTGGTCCCCTTCACCATCTCTTTCATAACATTCGTTGTCTCTCTTAGTACACCCCCCTTCCAGTAGTCATGCAACACTTATCCATTTTCTAGTAAATAACAAAATTTACATTCATTGACCTTTTATTAAAAGTTCCATCAAATCAAACATTCACACATATTGAGTTTTCCATAATCCCTTGGCCAATATATTTATATTTACAAACTGGGGGAAACAAGGTATTACACCGAGCATAGTTTATTTTCTAGTTTCAAGCTTGCAAAAAAATGAAACCCACGTCAAGATTAGTATTTGTTCTATCTTGTGCTCGTAAATACATGAGAATAGGTTATCGAGCTCAATCTTTGTTCTTTATCATGATCGTAAACACATGAGAATAGGTTATCAAGTATACTTTATCACTTTTTCAGAGTAGTAAAAAACTATACGAAAAAGGAACTCTTTGGAGTCTCCTTTTAGCTCTTTTCACACTCTATAAACATGAAAATATTGTTAAGTGAGCTTGTTTCCTTTCACACTTGTTAAAAGGATTTGAAAGGGAGTCTATTCAGTGAAAGTTTAACCCTTTTTTAGACAATATGGACTAATTAGGAAAAATGAATACTCTAGTCAGCCTCGACTAGAAGAGGTCTCCCTTGTATTCTTTTATCCTTTTTTCGGGCTCGGGAGACTAAATTTATGAAAAAGAACACCCTTAGAGTATTCTTTGTATTTTTAGACTCCATAAATATGAAATGAAAAAATGAGCACTATTATCCACCCCGAGCTTGCATATAAATCCATGGGTGAGAACATTGAGCATACTTTTATTTTCTTTTGTAGTCGTTAAACATGAACGAAGGAAAAAGAGTGGGGTTTTTTTCCATCTAGTCATCTTCACAAATGGAAACTGTCTATTGAGTGACCCTTGAATAATGCACTTGTTTTTCATCTCTATCCAAAAATTGGGTTATTCATTGCCTCTGAGTCATTACCATCTCCATGAGTTATTGAACTCCACCGACTAGTTACTCTTCCAATCATCAATGGTGAGTGTTTTGGTCCTTATTGAGTCAATTTTTCCAATTCAAGTCATTTGTTGTGCTTATTTGTTCAAGGGAAGTTAGCCTATGTCATCCATTTTCAGTCCTTTATCCCATTCATCCTGGCCATCCATTTATCACTTGTGCTCTACCATTACTCTCTTCACACCATCTACCTTTATATGTTTCATGTCGATTGATGGGGGATACATCAAGGACATCCTTTGAGGAATTTCATCTTGTCAAATCCAGATCATTATCTAGGATTGAAATCTCAAAACTAGTTAATACCTTGTGATTTGCAGAAATTAGTGGCAGATTCCCTTGCATTTCAACAGTGGGTTTACATGATTGGCTCCTGTTGAATGAATCTAGGAGTGTTCGAATTCAACTCATTTTATTCACACCTGCTATATTGTACTAGGTATATTGGGGTCCATCATCATCATTGGTGGGTTCCCTCATCTCTGTTAATGGTATACATTAATGAACGATAATCAAATGGTTTCTACCATGCTTGACCTCATCTCATTTATTCACATGTTGGAGATTCATACCATTGGAATATGGGATGAAGACCTTGGGTTAGGACCACCACAGTCCTTGATGGAATTCCCTCCCAAGTTGTGATGGAGTTATTAATGATTACTTCAGAGATCACTCGGGCATCGAGTCATCTCACTGATTTGTATTATGTGACACAGATCCACATTTTTATTTGGTCGTGTCTATGTTTTCACTTGTGACATGGATCCACAATCTATTATTTCTTGTCCATGATCTAATTTTCTACGTCATGCATGGATCCATAATGTACTATTTTGGCATCTATTCTTAGTTTTTTATTACTAAGCATGCATATTCCCACCTCAGGGATATCATTATTATGCCGGACTAATGACGATTTCTTTCTAGGTTCCTTCACTCAAATATCTGTGATTTTGTTTGTAAATTATTTTGGCCATCAGACACCTCTTTTGACCTCAAACTTTAGGGGACATACTTTATACAATTATTTTCCACCTAATCACCTGATGGGAATCATCTAGAGGTTAGAAGTATGAAACAATGTATTATACCACTTTTCCCCTGAGTTTACAATACTTTTTTTCCTAGTCACTTGTTGTCCATTTACAACTCGTGACCATAAAGTGCTGGTTTCTCAGGGTAACTGGTTGCTCCCTACAAGAATGCAGGGCATGGTTGGGTTTGTTACTCCCTATTTAGGATTGGTTTTGTGAGATGATATTAAACCCCATATTTTTCATGGTTCGACCTCAAGAAGCATTTAATCTCGAGCATGGAGATCTTATCCAGATTAAACTTTGATATTATCTTTACTCCTATAAATAATGGGTGTCTGTCATGGGAAAAGGGGGGGAGAAAGGACAAAGAAACATTATTCTGGCAATTTGATTACAGATCTTGGGAAAGGAACTTGGGAAAGGACTGCATCAACTTCATTGATTGTAATTTTTAAACCATTTGTTCATTAATAAGAGATGTACATGATTTTCCTCCTTACTTGATTGTATGTAATTGTTATAATATTTGTAGGGAATTGATATTGTTATGTTACTAGATATATTATCCATTTATACATTATTCGTTTGATCTTATGAAATGTTTCTTTGTGTCTCTATGTGTGAAGATCCATCTTGGTAAAAATGAATGTCATCTTTGAGGAAGCTAATAGCTAAGGAACATGTAGGGACAACCATCATATCTCCAAGTAAAACTTTCATTCCATCAACTTGTAGATTATTTTCATGCATAGATTAGATCTAGGAAAATCTGTTGCTTGCATCTCTATTATGTCTTAGGTCTAGGAAGAGCCTAAGGGAGGTAACTCCTGTAGGGTTCATTTACCCTACAACACTAATGACTGAAACAGAACCAATACTAACATTCAGAACCAATGAGGGTTCACATGATGCATTTTTTTCTAGGACTAGGGTCATTTGTTGAGGCATCTAATGAAATTCTCAGTCTTGACCTCTTTGTGCCTCAACTAGCTTGTTCAAAACTTTCCACCGAATCCTTTTCTCCCAATCATATCGAAGATCATCATTTCGTACCTTATTTATGTCTTGATGGGAATCATTAAGGAGTTACCATAGCTCATGAGACTACTCACAATGAGTATCTTCATATGCTGAAATTCAATTCTATGTGGTGTGGCCTCGACATGGTGTGCCACATGATGCTGAAAATGGTCCATGAGTTCATCGGTGATGATCAAGATCCATGGCCTAAGCCTATAAATGGGCTCTAATTTTCATAAATCATCTAGATGTGTAGTGCCTTGCACATAGGCATGTGGTGTGAGTGTTTTTTGTTTTGCATATATCATATCCAAAAAATCCAAAAAACATTTGTTTTTTTTGAGATTTCACTACGCATTTTAACCCCAAGTCTAGTATTTATAGATGTGTTTTACATTAATCAATGAAATTTTGTTTGGAATTTTTTATGGCTTAACTTGAGGTATGTGTCTCAAACTGGCATATAGGGATAGGTTTTTCCCCATGATATCATTCTGTATTATTAACTGTCCACTATGCTATCACAATGCGTTAGGGTCGATCCTGTCAGGTTGTGACATTAGCCATTCCATTTTTGCATGTCATAACTTGAACGATAGTGCCTACTCTCCATGAGAACTCTAATTAGAACCTTGATTTCCATATAGTTCCCATGTTTTCATTTCTTGTAGTCTCAGGATCCCTCTTATAGACCTACCATGACTTGATGTTGAGCCTCATTTTTCTCTCTCCATCTCTATTCTAGCCATATCCAAGGGGAGGGAGTGGGGTGCGTTCCTTCTATTTTATGTTACTTTATGATCTCATATGAATTTTCTTCTCATGTCTTGGTGTTGCATTTCTATTTTCCTTGATTCTTCTTACCACCATTCTAGTCACCCTTGATATCTCACCACTTACATTATTTTCCATCCATTTTGTGACCATCACCCATGGAGAGAACCGTTGTTATGAGTTCCCTTGAATTTCTAGTACCAACTAGAATTCATGTTTCTTAGGTAGGTTCCATGCGATTGGAAGGTAGATGCATAGTTTTAAGCCACTCTTTATCTGCAAACGATCTCACTTTCAACTCCTTTTCATGCTCGTTAAACTATGAAAATGACACCTAACAAGCAAAACATTAACTCTTTTTCTTGCTCATTAAACCATGAAACAAACACCTCATGAGCTAGATTTTGACTCTTTTTTGTGCTCATTAAAACATGAAAAATACACTTACAGAGTGAAATTTTACCTCTTTTCTAGACTCGTAAAATCATACAAAAAAGACACTATTGAGCATACTTTTATCTCTCTTTCATGCTCGTAAAACCATGAAGGAGACACTTAAAAAAATGTGTGAGTTTTTTTTTCTTTACCATTAATCTATATTTATAAAAGTGTTAGCATCAATTATGTCACCCTTGAACATGGAATTTGTTTGCGTCATTGTCTTACAATTGGGTTATATATATCCTAGGAGTTGTATACCATTCATATGAGTCACACATTCTCCTACGACTAGTTAATCTTCTAGTCATTATGGAGAGTGCTTCAATTCCTCATGCATTGTTGCACTATATCAGTGGTTCTCTTGAGTCTTGTTACGAGGTCATCATTATTTTGTGCTATACATTCAAGGGAAGTCAAACTTGAGTCAACCATATGTTGTCTTGTTGACCATCCAAATCAGCCATCCCTGTGTCAGTTGTACTTGGTGATTCTATCTCTTCGCATCATCTCTTGGTGTATGTCTCGTGTCGATTGATGGAGGATACATTAAGGCCCTCCTTCAACTAATCTCTTCCTATCGAATTCAATACATTGTCTAAGTGAAAGATATAGAAACTAGCTAGTACCTTGGAGCTTGCATTCCTCAATGGTAGGTTTCCTCATGATCAACAATGAGTTTACATCATTGACTCCTGATCAATTGATTCTATGAGTGTTCAACATTATATCCTCTATTCACAATTTGATAGATTGTACTAGTTACCTTGGGGTCCATTTCCATCATTAGTGGGTCTCCTCACATCCGTTAACGATTTTCCTCAATGATTGGTAATCAAATGGTTTCTACCATGCTCGACATTATCCTATTTATTCACATATGTATAATAATACCATTGAGGTTTGGGACGAATATGTTGGGTTTGGGGCCACATCATTCATTCATTCTTCCCCTCCCAAGTTGTGATTGAGTGTATCACCATTGTATGAGTATTTTGGAGACTATAGGGGAACTCTCATTGGTGCTCGATGTCTTCCTAATAAAGTTTGTGACATAGATCCAGATTTTATTTACTCGTGGCTAAGATATTTTTGATGACATGGATCCACTATGTACTTTTTCATGGCCATGGTCTTACATTTCATTTCATGGATTCCTAGTGTATTATGTTGGTGGCCATACTTTGTCTCCCTTCCAAGCATGGTTATGCCTACCTCGAGGATAATATATATATAATTGAAGTTTGATTGAAGGAAATCTTTGGCTTCTTGATCTATTTTCTCCCTCCTTACACTTCCTCACATTGGAAACCATTATCGTAATGTGTTTCGACAATCAGTTCCTCTTTTGAACTTACACTTTAGGGGGCATTTGTTACAACCTTAGTTTCCATTGTAGAGACTCATGAATGACCTATTGGTGCATCATGCTGAGACACACTCTTTTGCCCTGGATTTACCCTATTTTTGAGGAAAATCTTGCGTGAACTACTTGAAAGAGCGCGACCAATCACTATATGAACAGTTGGCATCCTGGGACCAGTCACTAGTTGTAGACTCCTGGCCCACAACCACCTCTGTGATTTCTAGAATTGGTGATTCATGAGGAGTTCAATCCAGTTGAGGTTCACTAAGTTCTATATATCTATAAGCCTCTCCTAGCCTCCCCCACCAATATATATATATATAAATAAGGAATTCCATGGGCAAGAGGAAGAAGAATCATTTACAGGTGCATGCTGAAGGAATTTAGAGGATATCTTCTCTAAGAAATAAATCTCCATATCAGGTTATCCTTTATTATGTGAGGGATAGGGAGGATAAAGAGTAATGATCCAAGGAGGAATGCATCATGATTCAAGGTACAACTATGTTTATTTATTCACCCTTTATTTTATTTAGATCTATGTGGTTTTTCCCTTCCAATTCTTATGTATTCAGTAATTAATACTTTCTTATGTTAGATCCAATATTTCCTTGAGTAGATTGGATTCGATCTAGATTAGATTTGATATTTCCTAAATATTAAGAACGTTTGAGGATTAGTATTTGTTGTCACTTGTGTGCATGAAGTAGGTTGTAGGAGCTGGAGCTGCATCTTTAGAGCTACATCAACCATGATACATAAGGAAAACCATTGAGTCCAAGATATGCCATTCTATCTTCTTGATTAAATAGGAACAAATCCAATAGATATAGGGAAAATTTTGTAGTGAACTATCCCACCATATGTGTTGGATCAAGGGAAGATCCAAGGGAGGTATTTCTTATCCATAGGTAATATTTACCCACTACCACTTATGTTCATAGGTCACCATTGGGTGAAACCATGAACGATATCTTATCACAATTCTAGAAGAGCTTGAACATGGGATCATTTTGAAATGAATAAAGTTAAGGTAAAAGTTGAATCAAACAAGAAACAATCAAAGAAACAAAGGTACATATTGTACTAAGAAACATGTCGCATTTTTGCCTCATTTTTCGTGTTGCCTCAATTTTCGTGTCCATTGTTGGGAGGTTTTTTGGAACATGGTTTTTGCTGATGGTTTTCTATTTTGGGTTAAGGAATTAGGGTTGTTGACTAATCTAGGTCATTGGTTTAGGGTTTTGGATGCCGCTGGCTCCTATATGTATATTGTATTGTAAACAATGTATCACAATGAATGAATATAGAATATGCTAGTTTTCTTGGTTTGGGTTTCCAGGGGAAAAATCTTTGTGTAATGTTTATATTTTCCATTGTATATTTTCTGTTCTTTTACTAAAAATATGTTTGCAGTAAATATTGTATAAGGTTAAAATCTACAAGATCCCCATTCACTAGAAGATAATTCTCGTGGAGATATTGTTGACAAGGAAAATTACTTTGACACTAGGAGTGTTGCTAATCCTTTGATTGAATGTTATAAGGAAATTATCATAGGTGTTTAGGAAGGTTTTATCCATCGTAAAAATACACCATCAACTAATCCCCTTGGTCCACTTTTAGTCCGAGTAAATTCTTTAGGAGAAATTGTAACTAAAGATTATCCTACATTACCGTCAAGGCCATTTGAAGAAAACAATATGGAATCAGGGAAACCTAATCAAAGTGAAGGATTCACAACCCCTGCTCAAACCTATGGCATATTAGATCCAATTAGAACTCTAGTTTGTCCTTTATGGTGAACTCCCTCGGGTTGTGATATTTTTGATAGATTGGGTATCAATCAACCATCTTTTACTACACCACTTACACCTACTGTTACTAGTACAATCACCACATCATAAAACCTTTTCCTTTGTCATACTGTGGGACAAATAGGTAATAATGTTTCTATCTTAGGTCAGGTATCAAGTGGGATAGGTCTTATCCTTCCTAGTCAATTAAATAACACTATGACAATTGTGAAAACTTTACCCCTTCAAGCTGGTAGCTCTTCAACATCTCATAATATCATTGGAATGATTCTTCTTCATAGAGAAAGAGAAAGTCAATCAATTCCTCCTAGATATAATTCTATTTGTGGATAGGTTCCTAATCCTACCCATATTTCACTAGAAGTATCGAACCCTCTTAGAGGACAAAGTGGTCAACATCCTTCTGGATCTTAGTTTTCTGTTGAGACACAAATTCCGACTGGGAGGAAAACACCTTGTTATGGGTCATCCTTTTACTGGATCATAGGTTATAGGGCCATATTGGAATATTGGAACAAAAGAAAAACCTGGGGGGAAGATACCTTGGTAGGACCTTCAGGTGGAGGAATCCATCATGTAGGTCCCTCTAACCCAATTTTTTCAGGTCTCAATCCTGGGAAAAGTTTTCCCGTAACTACCCAAGCTAGATCCTCTAACCCTATTTTCCTAGGTATTAATCCTAGGAAACCGTTTCTAGGAACCATGAACTCTAAATGGAGTCAACCTGGTCAAATGGGTATTCATCCTCAAGGAGGGATGCCTAGTCAACAAGTTAACCCTTATTATATGTCCCAAAATCCCCAAAAACAACCTGTAACATGATCAATATATAATGCACCTTTACAATATCCTTATGGTCTTACTGGTATTTCGAAAAGAATTCCTCCTCAAAGTTACCATTATCCTAAAGTTAACCGAAAATTTCCATTTTTATCCACTTTGGATTTACCATACTTGTCTCGATTAATGAATGATCCCATTTCACACTCTCGTTTTTGGCACACTCTCCTTTTTTGGCCAGTTATTCCTTCCAAATTACCCTTGGATATTCTGAAGTTTGATGGTAAACTGAGAGATTATCCTAATAATCATGTTATGACTTTCCATCTTTGGTGTTCATCAAACTCATTGATGGATGATTCTATATGCTTATGTCTTTTCCAAAGAATTCTTACGGGGACCACAACTAAGTGGTATATTGAATTACCTAGAGGATTCTTGCATGACTTTAATTCATTATCCATGGCCTTCCTCACACATTTTCAACTATCTATTCGATATGAAATAGGTACTGAACTTCTAATTGCACTTTGACAAACCACCTCTACTCATATTTTCGATCATATTCATGAGTGGAGAAGGTGAAGATATTAATCAAAGATCACATTCCTGATCAATTGTTAGTTGGATGGTTCACTAAATATCTTCTAGGACCCATCATTCAAGATGTTGTTATGGGAGGAGTATTTACTGAGGAAAAAACCATTAGTCGTACACAATATCTTGATTTGGTATATTCTTCAACTGACACATTATACGATATGATTCCCCACACTCTTCACTCATCGACAAATCCAAACCCAACACTTCCTATGAAATCTCATGCTGCTGATGGTGTGATTGGTTATATTAATCAAGAGAATACAAGTAAGATTTCGAGCACAACTTCCTACCTGAGACAAATCCCACCAATATGACTACTCCAAATACTACACCTCTTGTCACTCCTTCTAGTAACACTTCTGAGGTTAATGTGGTTCAATATACACCAACCACTAAATACCAAGAAAATGGAAATAAGAAAAAAAGGAAAGGAAAAGAAAAAAAAATGCCCAATCAAAGGAAAAACCAAAAACTCCACCTGTTGAAGTTAAGGAAAACTGTAAACCTAAATATCCTTGTCTCATTTTTTATGAGGATCTGTTAGCGACATTTCTTGCAAAGGGGGGATAAAATGCGAAGGAACGAGTGAAAGCCCACTCACCCTAAGTTCGGGACGCAAAATGCGCATGTGGTTAAGCGGCAAGCAAATCTGGACAACAGGGATCTGTGTGCCTGGATCAATGACACACATTGGATTCCAGAGGCCCCCCACCTTTCTACCTTTAAGCGGAGGGGGGGGGGGTCCAGAATCGGGGGCACATCTCTCTGATGGCTATGATCAGAGCGCCCGGATCAATGGCACACATTGGATTCCAGAGCCCCCTGCCTTTCTACCTTTAAGCAAAGGGGGGGGTCCAGAATTGGGGGCGCATCTCTCCGACGGCTACGATCAGAGTGCCTGGATCAACGGTGCACAGGCATTCCGGACCTCCCTTGCCTTTCTGCCTTTAATTAGCATGGGTCCTTCCCCTCGTCGTGTCACCTCTCGAGCCACCTCTCCCCTATAACATATCTTCCACTTCACCTCATAACATGGCCCCTCCTCAATCCATCATCCTCTTACCAGTGGCCATGTGTCTCCCCTTTTCCCCGTTACCCATTCACTCACCCTCATGGTACACCCTTTTCCCTTTTTCTCGTTTTCGCCTGACACCTCCTGCCAGGTGTTCTCCCCCTCATCTACCAACTCACCTCTCCTCCTCCTTCAGTCATGTCTCCTTTTCCCATCCACCAATCCCATTATGCACCCCAGCCTTCGCACTGGCCTCCACGTCTATTCATCAAGCCGCTCAGCTAATCCAGGTAGCAGCGCGAGGGCCCCTCCACGTCCCAAAGGTGCCGAGTTGGCCGGGTCGTTCTCAATCCCAAGGAAGCAATTATTAAGGTAGTTGGTGGCGGTTAGACATCATCTCCGCCATAAAGGGAAAGTTCGGCGATGAATTAAAAGAACGTCAATTCGCCCGCAGGACTATCAGGAGTTTGATTGTGTCTGCCATAGGTGCATGATCATTCAGAGGCTGCAGGTGTAGATTGTCAGAAGCCATGCAGACGCAACGCTTTTAATGCAGCGTCTCGTTTTTGTTGTTGTTGTTGTTTGAAGTATATGTAGGCATTTTTCGCCATTTTTGTAGGTATCGATGGTAGAGCGAAGCTCCCGACTGTAAAGTTTAAACAACCATTCTAGTTCTCTGGTTATGCATCTGTATGTGAGATTTCTTGTTTTATGAAAAACAGTTTTCCTACTCCATCTAAGATTTCATCTCAGACTAAGGGAGTTCATGATCAACTGATTCGCATGAATTGTTGCAATTGTGTTATGATAAAGGATTTATCGTTGCATTGTTGTATTCTCTGGTTTTCTGCATTTGAATGTAAGAATATCTTGTGTTTGTATGCTTTCTTCCCCAGTCTATCAGAAACCTGTTGTTTATGAAAAACTCTTGCACTCTTCTTATACAAGTCTCCCCCCTACTCACCCTTATTACAACTCACTGTTTGAAGTTTATCTAAGACCTCACTTGCCCATGCATGCCTGGCCTAGTTTCAGAGTTGAAACAAAATTGTTCTGAGTTTACTTCCATTTGATCATCCCTTTTATAAACAAATTGTGACATTAACTGATGGGCGTCGGGCTCTGCTCCTGTTGCAATCCAGGAGAAACTTCCGTCGCCAACATTTCTGGCGCCGTTGCCGTGGACGAAGTTGAAAATTTTCCCTGGGATTGAACAACATTGAGCCTCTGATTCTGAAGGTGCATCAGGTATTAGAGCCTTTGAAGATTTCTACTGTGCACCTGGTGACTCCATTGTGATGAATCCACTATGGCGAACCTGTCGTGTCAATTGTGGCTTTCAAAGGCAGACACACGCGGTCCCATCCATAGATGCCTCTGGCCACGCCTGAAGAAGATCCGTAGGTGATTATTAGAAAAGGGAAGCCCTCTCAAGGAGAAAGATTCGCCGCTGAACCAGGTATTTCCCCACCTCCTTCCGTAAAAACTCCATTTTCTTATTCTTAGCCTCCTAGCCAACCCTTTTCTGAGGTTTCCCATTTCCTGAATTTCAGAAGTGTTCCTGCTGAGTTTTCTCCTCCTGGTCGAGCATCAGAAGGAGAAATCCTTGTCACTCCCCCCTCCCTCAAAGTTGTGCCTCAGCACAGACCCCGAGCCTCAGAAGGTTTCACCACCCCTCCTTTTGTTACTATTACTGCACAAAGAGAAGCATCTGCACACTTAGGTCCCTTAGCTCTCTCTCTGTTTTCCTCATTGTCTCCCTTTTCTTCAGGAAACTCTTTTCCGATATCCCCTATTCACCCTCCCTCTCCTCCAAGTTCCCCTCCACCTAATATTCCCATGGCAGGAGTAAACCCCCTTATAACTAGAATGGAGGCTATTATAGCCACTAGGTATGCTCCCCTTGTGTTACCTCAGCCTCTCAATGCCCTCCCGGCAGATGGTTACCTCAAGCAGTTGCCCAAGTTTATGGGTGAAGGGGACATAATGACAGATGAACACCTAGAAGCCTTTTACAGTTTCACAGATGATAATGTCATCATGCATGCAAACATATGGATGAGGATTTTTGTCCATAGCCTCCAAGGCGAGGCTAGAAAATGGTTTAAGGCCCTGCCTCCTGGATCTATTGACGGGATCGAAGCTTTGGATAACACCTTTTTGAGACAATGGGGAGATAAAAAAGACTTCATGTATTACATGACCGAGTTTGGATCTTTGAAGAGAAAAGATGGAGAGTTTGTCTCTGACTTCTCCAAGAGATTTAATAAAATGTATAATAAAATCCCCGCTGAGATAAAGCCCTCAGAAGCCTCGGCTAAGATCACTTATGCTAGCACTTTCGATCCTGATTTTTGCCTACTGCTGAGGGAGAGAAGAGCCACTACCTTGGCCCACATGCAGTATGCAACCGTGGAGGTAGAATCTAACATATTGGATGTTGACCGACTCAGGAACGATGCTGATAGAAACATGTCTAGGAAAAGGCCTGAAGCCTCCCCATCCGGTTCTTCTCCCACGCCCCATCAGACAGATGAGACAACTAGAGTACTAAAATCACTTTCTGCCAGGATGGAAAGGTGGGAGTTAGAAGGGAATCCCATGTACAGAAATCCCCAGAATGTTGATGGTAGAGGTTTCAGGAGACCTAATAACAATGGACCACATGCCTTCCCAAGGGAACAAAGGGGAAAAGATAGAGAAGATCAAAGGATTCAAACCCCTCTCCAAAATAACCTGGTTACTCATGAGGGAGGGGAGGAGATAGAGGAGTTCGACCCCGAAATTCACTGTGTTGAAGAAGCTCCCCCTTTTCCCCATTTGACTCAGTCTGAATATGAAAAATCCCTGATGAACGTTCAAATCCATGAGTTAGGTAAGGGAGAAAGGGTCGGTCACACCTCTAACAAATACAATCTCAGGTCAAGAAAGAAAGAAGGAGACTTTGATAGCCAAGACCAGCCCCTCATAGCAGATAGGCCTACTAAACCTGCAACAACCACTACTAAAGAAAAGAGATCTCAGAGTGCTTCACCAGTAGCCAAAGAACCTGTCACTGAGGTAAGGGAAGCTCCTAAGCCTATTTCCTCCTTTAATTTTGAGCATGAAATTCAAAAGATTAGGATTCCCGTCCCCATCTTTGAGCTAATTAAAAATGAAGACTTTAAAAGGTCCCTCTCTAAGTTACTACAATCTGAGTCCCCCCAGCCTCCCTATGACTCAGTGAACATTCAATATGAGAAACCAGCTGTCATCCTAGGTCCCATGGTAGAAGACAGAGATGATTCATCCCCTCCCTTCTACACCTCCCTGAACATACATGATAAAGTGTTGCATAATTGCCTCATGGATTTAGGAGCTTCCCATAACCTTATGCCCAAAATAGTCATGGAAGAGTTGGGACTAGAAGTGACAAAGGCCTATCATGATTTTTACTCTTTTGATTCAAGGAGGGTGCAATGTCTGGGAGTCATCAAAGACCTGGTGGTTTCTTTGTTTCAACTGCCCATGAAGAGTGTGCTCATGGACATTGTGGTAGATGATGTTCCCCCCAAGTTTGGCATGCTATTGTCTAGGTCTTGGATTAAAAGACTTGGAGGAACGTTATAGATGGATCTCACATATTCCACCATTCCAGTCTTTGGAGGTGAATACAGGAGGTTGTACAGAGAAGCCCAACTAGCCTATATTGTCAGTGATGAAGCAAACCCCACTAATCACCCCATCTTTGCACTTGACACCGATCTAGGGTCTAGTTTGTTGCAGATCACTGAAACTCCTGAGGTCCCTTTACAGATCAGAAGGCAACCCATTCTTAATCAGGAGATACCTCCTCCAACCACCTATGTTTGGAAGATGTTCTTTGACAGAGCTTCCTATAAAATAGAGGCAGGGGCTGGAGTGATTTTCATATCGCCTTGTCAAGAGACCATATCTCTATCCTACAAGGTAGAATTTGAAACTACCAACAATGTGGCAGAATATGAAGCTCTTGTCCTGGGTATGAGGGATACAAAAGGAATGGGAATAAAGGAGATGGCAGTGTTCGGAGATGTGGAATTGATTATCCAACAGGTCAAGAATGTTTATCAGAACAAGCATCCTCGACTTAGGAGTTACAAAAATGAGGTGTGGGACTTGATTGATAACTTCTTTTCTACTTTCAAAATTGCTTTTGTCCCAAGGGAATAGAATACCTTGGTCGATTCCTTAGCAATCTCATCTAGTTTTCTTAGGATCCCTCTGCCACCGAAGATCAATGGTGAGATCGAGATAAGATACCGGCCATCCATCCCGGACAATATAAAGCATTGGAGGGTATTTGAGGACAACCTTGAAATCAAAAGATTTCTTTAGTCCGTCGATGAGTTTTCTACATTTCACATTGATCAGGATCCTGATCCTAAAATTGAGCTTCCCTCTGAGTTGTTCTTGAATAAAATTGTTAATCACCATATTGTTCAATTGCCCAGTAATCACATTCCAAGGGGACTAGTCTCGTTGGAAAGACTGTTGATTCAGGATAGTAAAGGGTAATATTTCAGGAGGAGATGTTGATTCATCTGAGTGCAACATCAGCATGCAGAAGGAGCCTATGTTTGTCAAACTTTCAAGCATCCTGACTGATGAATAAATGACGGAATATACTAAGCTATTAAAGGAATTCAATGATGTATTTTCATGGGCCTATGAAGACCTCAAGACGTATGACACATCTGTCATTGAGCACAAAATCCCACTGAAAGAAGAATCTAATCCATTCAGGCAGAAGCTGAGATAGATAAATCCCATGTTGTTGCCTGTCATGGAGAAAGAAGTCAAGAAATTGCTAGATGCCCAAATCATTGTGCCCTTGAGATATTCCGAATGGGTGGCCAATTTGGTCCCAGTAAGGAAGAAAAGCAGAGAAATCAGACTCTGTGTTGATTTCAGGAACCTGAACATGAGCTCAAGGAAAGATAATTATCCCCTGCCCAACATGGAACACATATTGCAGAAGGTCACTGGTGCATCTAGGATATCCATGATTGATGGTTTTTCTGGTTATAACCAGATATCAGTCATGCCCGAGGACAGGGAAAAAACGACCTTCACCACTCCTTGGGGCACACTCATGTATGCCAAGATGCCTTTTGTATTGATGAATGTAGGAGCAACATTTCAACAAGCCATGGATATAGCCTTCATTGGGGAGAAAGATCAGTTTGTGGTGATCGATCTAGATGACATCACAGTCTTCTCCAGGACAGACAAAGAGCACCGCTGTCACCTGAGGAAAGTTTTCTTGAAGTGTCGGAGGTTTGGCCTGTCCTTAAACCCCAAGAAATATTTGTTCGCTATGAAGGAGGGGAAACTATTAGGCCATATAGTATCAGCAGAGGGGGTAAGGATTGATCCCATCAGGGTAGAAGCGATTCAGACCTTGTCACTTCCCCGGTCTAGAAAGGAGATTCAAGTTTTCTTAGGGAAGATTAACTTTCTGAGGAGGGTTGTCTCGAATTTTGCTGAGATGGTGAAACACATCACAACCATGCTCAGGAAGGAAAATGAAGTTAGATGGACCATTGAATCCAAAGAATCTTTCATCCTAATAAAGAAGGCATTGACTGAGGCACCTATGCTAATCAGTCCTGATTATTCCAAAGATTTCCTCATTTTTTATTTTGCTTCTTGTGATATAGTAGCAGCGGTCTTGTTGCAGAAAAATGAGGAAGGACGAGAACAACCCATTTCGTTTTTTAGTAAGGCATTGAGAGATGGAGAAGTCCGGTACGAGATCATGGAGAAGCATGCCTATGCCTTGGTGAAATCCCTCAAGGCTTTCAGAGTCTATGTCTTGCACTCAAAGGTCACTGCATACGTTCCTTCGGCTTCTGTGAAGGACATCCTTATACATCCTATCATAGATGGGAGAAGAGGTAAATGGATTGCCAAAATTCTGGACTTTGATCTGGAGATTAGGCCCACCAAGTTGATAAAGGGGCAGGGTTTAGCCAAGTTGCTGGTTGAATCCAATTGCAAAGCCTTGGGGATTAACTTCATTAATGCTTGTTTAGAAATTCAACAAGCTGGGTCATCCAACAAGAATTCTCAGGGTGCCTTATCACTAGCAGCATGCACCTGGTACAGGGATATCTTGTACTTTCTGCAAGAATTAAAGCCTCCTGATGGAATGGGAAAAAGTAAGGCAAGAGATTTAAAACTCAAGGCGGTCAGGTATTGCCTAATTGACCAAGCCTTGTACTGGAAAGACCCTCTAGGGGTATTTTTAAGGTGCCTGGACCCGCAAGAAGCCCAGAAGTTTATGTTTGATTTCCATAGAGGCCTTTGCAGAGGTCATCATTTCTGGAAGACCACAGCTCACAAGATCCTCCAGGATGGGTATTACTAGCCCACTTTATTCCCTGATGTCTGTAGAGAAATCAGAGCTTGCATCAAATGCCAAAAGTTCTCAAGAAAGCAACAACTCAAATCTCTGCCATTAAAGCCTATAGTAGTTTCAACACCCTTTCAGCAATGGGGATTGGACTTCATTGGAGAAATTCATCCTCCCTCAAGTGGCCAGCACAGATGGATCCTGACTGCGACAGACTATTTCATCAAGTGGATAGAAGTTGTCCCCACCAGGAGCACTTCTCACAAGGTTATTATCATCTTCCTGGAGGATATCTTACCCAGATTTGGCTGCCCTAGCAGAATTTTCATCGACAATGTTGCCTCTTTAAGGTCTGAGCCTCTGGTCAAGTTCTGTGAACAGTTTGAGATCTCACTGATTCACTCTACTCCCTATTATCCTCAAGTAAATGGAATGGCGGAATTTTCCAATAAAAGTCTAATCAAGCTCATTAAGAAATTACTGGAAGACAATAAAAGGGCCTGGGATTCAAAGCTCAAATTTTCTCTATGGGCTGATCGGGTGACAACAAAGTGGTCCCTTAGCATCTCTCCTTTCCAACTAGTTTATGAGACAGAAGCTGTATTTCCCACTCAACTCGCATTGTCTGTGGCAAAATTATTTCAATACCTAGAAGGAGAACCTGACCATATGGTCAGAAGGATTCATTAGATGGTTGAAGTGCAGTAGATCAAGGAGAAGGTCATGAGCAGGGCCTATAATCATCAGCAGAATATCAAGCAAGATTTTGACAGGAAGAGCAGAAAGAGAGATTTCGAGCCGGGTGATCTGGTGCTCAAATGGGATGCACCCAGGCAGGATAGGGGAAAGCACAATAAGTTTGATGCCCTCTGGTTTGGGCCTTTCAAGATCTCTGAAGTATTTTCAAACAACACTTATAGGTTGCAGGATTTGGAAGACAAAGAAGTTTTTAATGGCCCAATAAATGGGCATTTCTTGAAAAAATGTTTTTTGTGAGCCGCAACCGGCTCTTTTGTTTTTGTAAATATTTTTTTCTATTTTCATCTTAATAAATGACTCCATAGCCCAACAACAAGGCACTGGATCTGCAAAAAGAGTCCTTAGAGCATCACAGGGATGACTCTATCCCCCATGAAGCCTAATGTTAGCGACATTTCTTGCAAGGGGGGGATAAAATGCGAAGGAACGGGTGAAATCCCACTGACCCTAAGTTCGAGATGAAAAATGCGCCTGTTGTTAAGAGAAAAGCGAATCTGGATGGCAGGGATCCGCGTGCCCGTATCAACGATGCACATTGGATTCCAGAGCCCCCCCGCCTTTCTACCTTTAAGCGGAGGGGGGGGTCCAAAATCGGAGGCGCATCTCTCTGACGGCTACGATCAGAGCGCCCGGATCAACGATGCACAGGAATTTCGGACCTCCCTCGCCTTTCTGCCTTTAATTAGCGTGGGTCCTTCCCCCCGTCGTGTCACCTCTCGAGACGCCTCTCCCCTGTAACATATCTTCCACTTCACCTCATAACATGGCCCCTCCTCAGTCCATCGTCCTCTTACCAGTGGCCATGTGTCTCCCCTTTTCCCTGTTAACCATTCACTCACCCTCATGGTACACCCTTTTCCCTTTTTCTCATTTTTTCCTGACATCTCCTGCCAGGTGTTCTCCCCCTCATCTCCCAACTCACCCCTCCTCCTCCTTCAGTCATGTCTCCTCTGCCCATCCACCACTCCCATTATGCGCCCCAGCCTTCGCACTGGCCTCCACGTCTATTCATCAGGCTGCTCAGCTAATCCAGGTAGCAGCGTGAGGGGCCCTCCACGTCCCAAAGGTGTTGAGTTGGTCGGGTTGTTCTCAATCCCAAGGAAGCAGTTATTAAGGTAGTTGGTGGCGGTTAGACATCATCTCTGCCATAAAGGGAAAGTCTGGCGACGAATTAAAAGCACGTCGATTCGCCCGCAGGACTGTCAGGAGTTCGATTGCGTCTGCCATAGGTGCACAATCATTCAGAGACTGTAGGTGCAGATTCTCAGAAGCCATGCAGACACAACGCTTTTAATGCAACATCTCATTTTTGTTTTTGTTGTTGTTTGAGGTATATGTAGGCGTTTTTCGCCATTTTTGTAGGTATCGATGGTAGAGCGAAGCTCCCGACTGTAAAGTTTAAACAACCATTCTAGTTCTCTGGTTATGCATCTGTATGTGAGATTTCTTGTTTTATGACAAATAGTTTTCCTACTCCATCTAAGATTTCATCTTAGACTAAGGGAGTTCATGATCAACTGATTCGCATGAATTGTTGCAATTGTGTTATGATAAAGGATTTATCGTTGCATTGTTGTATTCTCTGGTTTTCTGCGTTTGAATGTAAGAAGATCTTGCGTTTGGATGCTTTCTTCCCCAGTCTGTCAGAAACCTGTTGTTTACGACAAACTCTTGCACTGTTCTTATTCAAGTCTTCCCCCTACTCACCCTTATTACAACTCACTGTTTGAAGTTCATCTAAGACCTCACTTGCCCATGCATGCCTGGCCTAGTTTCAGAGTTGAAACAAAATTGTTCTGAGTTTACTTCCATTTGATCATCCCTTTTATAAACAAATCGTGACATTAACTGATGGGTGTCGGGCTCTGCTCCTGCTGCAATCTAGGAGCGACTTCCGTCGCCAATAGGATCATTACACTAAATATTTTCTGGATTGTGTTGATGTAAATCGTTTCCTTAAAGGAACTTCAACCACACCCATTATATTGGCCAATCCTTTTCCATCTCAGCAGACTCAAATGGTTACTCAAGGACAAACCTTTGTGTTATCAACCTCTTATGTACTTACGTGCACAAAAGATAAAGATAAAGAAGTTTCAATCACAACGTGAGATAGAGACTATCCTTCCTTGAATGGAAGTGTTGTTGAGAAGCCTTCTATGTCTACCCCACCACCTACTAGTCCTCTACATATTGATCAACTAAGTTCAAACACAATGATTCAACCACCTCCAAAAGGTGTTGTTCATAGGTTGTATTTTAATCCACATGTGCGAGCTGCTCAGAACTACAATATTGTAGAAGATTTAACTCAAGCTCCTTCTACGATGTCGACCCTTGAAGTCCTTCAAAATTTCCCTATGCAAAGAAGAGAATTGTTGTCAGCCATTGGTGGAATTGACCCTAGTGATGTGAGTATGATAGCCTTTGAGTTAGAAAATTATCTTCAAAGACTCCCTCACCAACTTGCATTTGAAATTCAAGTCATCATGCGAGAAACAAATATTTTTGTACTATTATAGGCAAAGGAGCCTTGCCCTGTCTGATGTATCTTAACTGTTGGAAAGCTATTGGTTCTCTGTTGATTAACCAATCACATAATACATTAAAATCATTTGACGGTAGAGGATTTAAACCTTTTGGAGTACTTAATGCATTATCGATTGAGTTATAAGGTAAGACAATAATTGTTCAAGTAGAAGTTTTTAATGAACCTCTCGATTATAATCTTCTACTAGGACGTAGTTGGATCTACACCATGTCTTCCATAGTTTCTACTTTATTTCATGTACTACATTTCCCTCATTAAGGAAAATAGTAACGGTAGACCAACTCACCTACTTTAATTCTGAGTCATGCATTGGTAGTGTTCCTTTTATAGAGAAAACCCCATTTTCCTATGAGAATGTTGGAGTGGGCCTTTTAAAATATTCATATTTGATGGGAACTTTTCCACTCCCACCATATCACATTCCTCCTTCTATTTCCAAAGTCAACATGATTTCGACTCAGGTGAAAAATTCCATAGAATCCATTGATCCTTTGGTAGTACCTGCTCTTAATGAGCATAGCTCATTGTCTCTTTCAAGCTCGTTAAAATATGAAACAGACCCCCCTCCATCCGAATTGAGTATTCCTCTAGATAGAATACTTGAACCTTCTTTTCCTCCACCTAGTGAAAATATTTCTATTAGTAGCCAGTCAAAAGGAGGAAATAAGAAGCATCAATGGAGGAAGCACTGCTTGGGGGGAATATCTCTAGCCTTTGGAAATCATGATGGAGCAAAGACACTATCTTCTACCACATAGGCTGGGGGAAAAATATCTCTAGAGAGACATGCTACTAGGAGTGATCCTTGCTTGGGGTTCATTCCCATCGTAACATAGTATTCTTTTCTAGAACGAGCTTAGTCTTTGTTCTTTCTCATTCTCTTTAATACATGAGAATAGGTTACTGAGTATATTTTTATCTATTTTTCAAACTCATAAAATATATACAAAAAATGAACTCTTTGGAGTCTTCTTTAAGCACTTTTCAGAATCCCTAAACATGAAAATATAGTTGAGAAAACTTGCTTACTTTCACGCTCGTTAAACAATTTGAAAGGGTATCTATTCAGTATTGGTTTAAACCTTTATTGGGCTAAGTATAATTAATTATGAAAAAAAAATACTCTAGTTGATCATGTCTGGAAGAGTTATCCTAGTATTATTTTATACTTTTTCGGGCTTGGGATACTAAATTTACAAAAAAGTTAATCTTGGAGTTTTCTTCAAGTGTTTTTCAAACTCTCCAAACATGAAAAACCATCAAGTTTACTTTCTCTAGTCTCGTAAAAATTACATTGAAAGACCCATATGGGACTGAACCAATCCTTCCTAGGGGTTGTTAAAAATACTTCGAAGGACTCATCCAAATGATGAGCTTATAGTACATGCATATGTTATCCTCCTCAAGCTTGTGTAAAAATAAAGAGGTACTTGCTAGAAATGGTGGGGGGAAATTGGGAAAGGGAACTTGTTTAAAATTTGTATTAATATTTGTTAGCTAGTCACTCTTGAACATGACACCCTTTCACACCTTGTTCCAAGGTTGGGAAATCCATTTGTCTCTTGTTGATCATATTCCTCTACAAGTATACACTTTGGTGTGTGATCCTCTTTGAGTCAATGCTGCCAAGTAAATTGTCGTGTCATCCATATGTTCAAGAGAAATCCAGTTGACAGAAACCTTTTATAGTGTCGATCATCCCTGAGTCAATCATACAACAATCCATGCTATACCTACTTAAAATATTTGTACCTATTTAGTGTCATTGATGGGGGATATGTAAAGGCCCTCTTGTGACGAATCACTTCCTATCAACTTCAACACATTATCTAGGAAGATGGTTTAGAAACTCTATAGTACCTTGGAACTTGCATGCCTCAATGGGAAGTTTCATCTCCTTCGATGATAGGTTTTCATGAATGAACTTCGATCGAATTATTCTATGGGTGTTCGACTTCATCTCTTTTATTCGTACTCAATATAATGTACTTATGTACCTTAAGGTCCATTTTCATTATTGGTGGTTCATTTCACATTTGTTAACAATAACCATCATTGATCGGTAATCATATGGTTTTTACAATGTTCGACTTCAACACCTTTATTCACCTGGTTAAATCGTATAATGGAATAGAGGAATGAATACTCTTGGTCTTGTCAAATGGATCCAGGTTGCGATGGCATATTTTGAGTATGTGTTGTTGCATAGATCCACAGTGTATGTTTCGTGGCTATGTTAAATAATCCGAGTTTTTATAACATAGATCCATAGTGTATTTTTGGTGGCTATGTTTATATTTGAAACATTTTGGCATGGATCCATGGTGTAATTTGGTGTCCATGAACTATCATACATGACACGGGTCTTTGCATGTAAACATGTATGCTTTGAGTCATTTATATTCTGAGTATGGGAATGCCTACCTCAAATATGATATTGGATTTCCCTGTTTGTTGTTGGCAGGTCTCCAATTGATGAGTTCTTTGTTTCAATACCCACATGCCAAAGTATTTCAGCTATCATCCCTTCTAGCTTCATACTTTGGGGGGCATTATGTTACAAAATATTTTGTTGCAACTGATGATGTTCACTTATCCTCTATCATCCGAAGAATACAAGTTATAATTGTTGAAGAAGAGCCTTGCTTTGAGAGAAGACAATCATGCAAAAGGGGTTAAACATGGTATTACTGCATTTAAAGCCTTAATTTAAGAGAGTGTTTCATATTGCATCACTGTAGGGTGCGTCACCCTCAAGTGTCACATGTTGCACCACTGCAGGGTGTGACATTATTTCAAGTCTCTCCATTGTAGGGTGAAACACTTCTTAAAAGGGGAGAAAATGATGAAATTTTAGAATATTCTAGAAGAGAAGCTTCAAGATGAGGTGTCCTACGATCGGTTTGGATCTCATCTGTACTCTTGATCTAAGGGGATCCTAACCTCTCATCCTAACCTTCTCACCCTTTTCCTCTTCAATCTATAAAAGGAGGTTTCCCTCATGAGGAAAGGTTAATAGTGAATGAAGAATAAAAATTGATAGCTTTGCTTCTGGTTTGTTATTAGAAGATTGTTAGTAATTCTTTAGCTTTGAGGGATTCAATATTAGCTAAGGAGTCAGTTGAAGGTGATGGATTTCATGGATGCATTGTGGTTATTGGAGTAGTGAACTTGTTGGAAGGAGCTTCACATCATCAATACTTTGGTTGTAATATCTTTTCATTATCGTTAATAGTGTTGATTAATTGGGTTGGTTGTCATTGATGTCAACCCTTGAAGAAAGTCCGGTAGTGAATTCCAGTAGCACAAAGGTTTGGGTAATGGAATCAATTTTGTTTGATGTATAATGGTATGAGTTTTGATATATTTGTAGGTAAGACTATTCTATATGGATAATACATGTCATTCTATTTCCGTTGGTATGTGGAATGTCACATAAATCCTCACGGTTTGAGAGTTATGGCTTTACGAAGTTGAAGGACCCTCATATAATTGACTTGAAGCCCCAAAAGGTCAAATAAGTCAAAGTTCTTGCAAATAAGAAATTATTTAAATAATAAAGTGAAGTGACAAAGTCAAAGAGGATTATTTAAATAATAAAGTGAAGTGACAAAGTCAAAGAAGATTATTAAAATAATAAAGTGAAGTGACAAAGTCAAAGAGGATTATTTAAATAATAAAGTGAAGTGACAAAATCAAAGAGGATTATTTAAATAATAAAGTGAAGTGACAAAGTCAAGGAGGATTATTTAAATAATAAAGTAAACAAAGAAC
>SNQJ01S0018101.1:19182-30270 GCA_010110895.2 Picea sitchensis | reverse complement strand
TTGACACATGGTTTATGGATGATGTAGCATACTTGTATTGGTATATTATTAGAATCACATATTGATCTTGGTGATGATTATGAGTTGTTGTGTTATGCTTGGTTGATGCACATATTTGAGAGTTGTTTTGGTGATTGATCTTGGTGAGTAGATTTGATTTAGTTGATGATATTGATGAGACAGGTTGTTGTGATATGTTTTTTAGATAGGTTGTTGTGAAATGTTATTCAAATGGGTTTGGTGCATGGTTGATGCACTTATTCATGGTACAAGTTGAGGTATAGGTCGGTGCATCATTGATGCACTTGTTTATGGTACAGTTTGATTACATGTTGTTTGGTACAGGTTGGTGCATTTTTGATGCACTTGCTTATGGTACAGGTTGATTACAGGTTGTTTGGTACAGGTTGGTGCATGGTTGATGCACTTGTTTATGGTACAGGTTGATTATATGTTGAGGTACAGGTTGATGCATGGTTCAAGTTATAGGTACGAACTGATTGGTGCAGGTTGATTGGTATAGGTTTACAATATTATATCTCACAGTGATAGTGTGATAGTGGTTCCATCATTCTACTTGTATACCAGGGTGGTTGGATGGGGAAAGGACAGGTGGTTGTAGCCACCTTCCGATTGTAGTTGAAGAACATAGGGGGTTGTATCCTCCTTCTGGTTGTAGCCAGAGAACTGGGGAGTTGGATATTCCCTTAGGTTGTAGCCTGAGAAACTAGGGGGTTGGAGCCTCCTTCAAGTTGCAACTGGAAAAAAAAGGAAGTTGGTGCTTCCAATGAATGTAATTATTAAAGACATATAAGAAAAGAAATTCTGTGGTTTTCTCTCGCTTTGAGTTTCCACATAAAACACTGGTGTACTGTGTATGTGTGTGATTTCTCATTTGTTCCTTGTTTATTTACTCTGCAACTATTGGATGATAATTCTGCATTGATATAACACTTGCATTTATGGTGAAAACGGATTATATTTCTCTATTATTGATTCACCCCCCTCTCAATAATACAACAATTGGTATCAAAGTGAGGTTCCTTCAGAAAATAGTTTAACCACTGGAAGGAGATCATGGATTATTATGAGAATGGAGAACCAATGTTTAATGGTCATAATGGTTTTAAGTATGATATGTGGAGCTGAAGGACGAAAGTATTTTTACAGGAACATGGACATTATATTTGGTTATTAGTTGTTACATGATATGATAGTTCAAAAAGGGAAAATATTGTATCCAAGAAGGAATTGAAGAAGAATAACAAAATAGCAATGGATTTCATCTAGGAGGATTACCTAATCCGTTAAGAGAAAAGGTTGGTAAATGTTCATCAACCAAATAAATTTGGGATAAGTTACATGTCATATATTCTTCACCCATCGCAGATTCAGAAAATGCCAAAGAAGATGAAGATACAAAACAAGAAGAAAGATGCTCATCATGTCAGACAGATTCAGAAGAGGAAGAGTATGAAGAAGCAAAATTTGATTACAAAGAAAAATTGATCAGTGCAATTGAATATCTAAAGAAATAAAGAGAAGAAAACAAGTCATCCAAGAAAGAGTTGATGAAGAAAAAGGAAAGTGTTCAAAGTTTCGAAAAGGATCAGGATGTCATCAAGAATTTAAGATCTCAATTAGAAGAGGCTAGAAGAATTGAAGAAACTCTAGAATATCAAAAAAATGTTTAGAAACCAACATAACAACACAAAAAGAAGAAGCAGAAAAGAAAGAAAAGACACCGATGGATCATCTCAAGGAAAGAACCAATGACTTAAACCAACTTGAGGAAGAGTTTGGTCAAGTAGAGAGAATACTGGAAGAAGAAATAATTACATTGAAAATCCAACTTGAAGAAGCAAAGAGAACATAAGAGGTCATGGAGTCTTAGATAATGAAGAAAGAAGAAGAGGTTGAGAATCTTGAAGAAGAAGTTGTCACACTAAGAGTCAAAATTGCCAAGCTCAACAAGAACGTTGAAGAGATAGAAACATCCACATCAATTGTAGATAATGAAGAGAAGCACTCTATGTTGCTAGAAAAGAAGAATGAAGAAAATATAAAGAGTTATGCAGAAGTACTCAAAGGAAGGGATCATGATCAATCAAGGAAGAAATTCAAAAGGACTACACCACAAAGAAGATCATTCACTCCCAGGTATCCAAATTTCTTTTATGGTCATTGTTTTTATTGTACTAACTTTGGACATATGGTTTCATATTGCATGGATTAAAAAATAAATGTTCAAGCAATAAATGCCTATGTGGCCCCATGTAACATTGAATGTTACAAATGTCATAACTATGGACACATAGCTTGTGATTGTAGAAGCATGATCGATACTTCCACGAAAGAGAACATTGATATAAAATATAAGAAAGTAGGGATAAGAAAACATGAAGAACATGTGAACAAAGACCAGGTCCCAGAGATCGCAAGATTGGCAATAAAACGAGATGAAGAAAAATCTATAGAGAAAAAGTAGGCTGTCATATATAGAAAGGTTTGGAAAATAAATGAAAGAAAAGAAGGACAACTAAATAAGGAACATGTTCAAGAGGTTGTAATTTCAGGTATTGTATTGAAAGTTGAATCCATAGATAGAAATAAATAAGTTAGAGCTCAGAGAGATGATGAATCTACCAATGAAGATGATGATGAATACACATCAGAGCATAAATTGTTTTGAGCCATCCGACTTAGATACTCCCATGTAATATGAATATTAGACAGGGGGAGTCTATGCGATAGCTGTGACAGACCAAAGAACCATCCTTCGATCATCTTTCAGAGTTTGAGTAGACATATCCAGAGAAGTCAGTTAGCAGAAGTACAATTTGATAGATTAATCAAGACTTCATGATAGTATAGTGATAAATGGGTCAGCATTATGGACAATGATTTGTAAATACTTAGCAGGTTTTGATAGATATATAAAAGTGGACGAGAGCATGGATTCATATATTGGTCCAGAGAGTGCTTTAGAGACAAAGGAACATTATCATAATGGATGATAATTACATAGGAAATAGCTCAAACAATGCTAATGGATTCCAAATTGACAGATATGTTTTGGACACATGTAGTGCATACATAAATTCACATTCAAAATAGAGTAATGCTCAGAAACAACAATGAAAAAACTCCCTAGGAACTATGGAAAGGAAGCACAAAAAACAACCTCTACATCAAGGTAGCTCAAGGTAGTATTTTATTAATTGAAATTTATGTTGATGATATTTTTTTGGATGTACTAATGACAGGTTAAGCCAGAAATTTACAAAGGATATGAAGAATGAATTTGAAATGTCATTACTTGGAGAACTATCCTTCTTTTTGGGTATTCAGATATTTCAAAGCAACCAAGGAATTTTTATTTCTCAAACCAAGTATATTAGAGAAATGCTAAAGAGGTTTGGAATAGAAGATTGCAAACCAGTTATCACTCCCATGAAAACCAATTGCAAGTTGAAAAAAGATGATGATTCAAAGTCTACAGATCAGAGGCAGTACAAGTCAATGATTGGTATCCTACTATATGTGAAAAGATCCAGACCATATGTAATGCAGGAAGTTGGACAGGTGGCACGATTTCAAGCAACACCAAAGTAATCACATGTATTAGCAGTGAAGAGGATTTTCAGATATCTCAAAGGAACATAACAGTTTGGATTATGGTATCCAAAAGGAAAGGATCTATCACTTATTGCCTACACAGATGCAGTTTGGGCATGTTGCATTATTGACCGATGAAGCACCAATGCAGCAACATTCTACTTGGGTGAGTGTTTAGTATAATGGATAAGCAAGAAACAATCATCAATATCTTTATCTACAGTCAAGGTAGAGTATATTGCAACAACAACATGTTGTACACAGGTTCTATGGATGAAACAAATTATGATAGATATACAGGTTGAGTATGATGAGCCCATTCCAATCTATTATGATAATACAAGTGCCATCAATATCTCAAAGAACCTGGTGATGCACTCCAAGACGAATCACATTCCAATCAAGTATCACTTTCTATGGGAACATGTTGCAGAAAATAACATCAGAGTTGAATATGTGGGCACAAAAGAACAAATGGCAGACATCTTTACAAAACTGCTTCCATGGGAAGCCTTTGAGTATCTTTGCTAGAGACTCGTATTTATTTCTACTCCAAAATGAATAATTTTGAATGCTTATCTTATATGTCTTAGATGTACACAAGGAAGCACCATAAAGAGGAAAATTCAGGTTGGGATATGAGATGAGTCAGTTAGGGGGAGAAGACCCAAATGGAAAGATACCTTTTCCATTGATGACAAAGGGGGGAGAGATTTTATCAGATGCAAAGGACATAGGAATGGTTCCAAAGGGAGTGTTGGTCATAAATATGTAGGCATGGTTCCAGGGGGAGCATGAATGATATGATTTCATTATTGCATCAGAGTGTTGATATCAATGCCAAAGGGGGATATTGTTGATTAATTGGGTTGGTTGTCATTGATGTCAACCCTTGAATAAATTCTGGTAGTGAATTCCAGTAGCACAAAGGTTTGGGTAATGGACCCAAGTTTGTTTGATGTATAATGGTATGTGTTTTGGTATATTTGCAGGTAAGACTATTATAGATGAATAATACATGTCATTCCATTTCCGGTGGTACGTGGAACATCACATAAATCCTCACGGTTTGAGATTTATGGCCTTACGAAGTTGAAGGACCCTCATATGATTGGCTTGAAGCCCCAAAAGGTCAAATAAGTCAAAGTGCTTGCAAAGAATAAATTATTTAAATAATAAAGAGAAGTGACAAAGTCAAAGAGGATTATTTAGATAATAAAGTGAAGTGACAAAGTCAAAGAGGATTATTTAAATAATAAAGTGAAGTGACAAAGTCAAAGATGATTATTTAAATAATAAAGTGAAGTGACAAAGTCAAAGAATATTATTTAAATAATAAAGTGAAGGGACAAAATCAAAAAGGATTATTTAAATAATAAAGTGAAGTGACTATTGGAAGATTGATTGTTATCATTGATGTCAACCCTAGCCATTGGCTTTTGGACCCAACAATTGATCGAAGTAGATAGACATGAAGAAAATTAAACATGTAGGTACAACACCCATGGATGGATAGTGTAATTTATGTCACTTCCGGTAGTGTGTGGCATGTCATGTAGATCCTCACGATTGAGGAGAAATGAAATTTTGAAGATGACAATGTGAATTGAAGCAAAAACTACATGTCGACCCTAATGTTAAAAGGAAGTGACATAAAGGGTATAAATACATCTCAATATACATTCATTTTTCAACACACCGAAGTTTGTTAATGAATAAGGAGATATAAGTCGAATTTCAGAGGAAATCTGAAGTAAAGAAGGTTGAATTTCAAGGGAGGATGAAGTCTTTTGGTGATGTGTTCTAAGTCATAAATAGGTGTTATGGGTAAAACAACCATAACATCTTCATAGAGAATCCAAATTAAGTGCGACCAATTTCATTGGAAAGAATACTTGTTGTAGTTTCTTGTGTACTAATTTCAGAACTTTATGTTAAATATTGAGTGGGGGGCATGCTGTACAAGTTCACTCTCCTGAATAAACCATAATTGAATAAGGTCTACCATTTTCTCTATAACTCCTTTTCTGGGAGGATTCAAGTAGTGAAGCTTGGAGGCGTTTTAGAGAATACATTGAGTTATATTATCTACAAGATCAAATTATTCTAAGAAGTGAAGAATTGCAGAAGTTGAAAAAGTCTCAGAAAGCATTATTAGGTTCTATGTGATGGTTGGTTGATGGTGATAATTTAATGTAAAGTTTTATTATCTCTCTTATATTCTTGGGTGGAAGTAAGGGGAAATGATGGAGAGGTCAACCCTCTCTTTATATTGGAGGATTGTATCTTCCTTTTGGAGGTTTATCCCTCGCTTTATATTTGGAAGATGTAGCTACCTTTGGAAGTCATTACTTCCCTTGAAAAATAACTATTGGTTATTTCTCATATATTGTGCATGGTGTATTATGGTGTATTGGTGTAAGTCTTCTACTATTGTTCATTTCTCATTGGATATAATTGAATATATAATATTTTTGAAGTATATGTTTTTTTTTTTTTTTAAATTGTACTTGATACTGATTCACCTCCCTCTCAGTATCATCAATTGGTATCAGAGCCGGTTGCCTTCAAAACAGTTTAACCAATGGAAGGAAAATCCTAAGTAGAGATGGATGACCATGAGCACATTCCAAATGGGATTCAACAATTTGATGGAAGCAATTATGCATACTGGATTGATAGATTGAAAACTTACCTAACATATTTGGGAGTATAAATTTGGTACTCAGTTGTAACTGGATATGTAATCCCAAATAATGCTCTAACTGGTCTAAATGAGAAGAATATTATGAGTTGTAATTCAAAATCCAGACATGTTATTCTAGAAGCATTGGAACCAACCATTTCCAGCAAAGTGATGGGATGAATCACTGCTAAATAGGTATGGGACAAAATCAAGAGTATCTATGAAGGTGATCCAAAAGTTAAGCAGGTCAAGCTTCAACGACATAAAGCAGAATTTGAAAATTTGAATATGGATGAAAAGGAAGATATTGCAATCTATTTTCTTAGAGTTGATGAAGTTTTTAATGCTATCAGAGGATTAGGTGAAGAGCTCAATGAATCATTGGTTGTACAAAAAGTGTTGAGATCACTTATCTTGAAGTATGATGCTAAGGTCTTCACCATTGAAGAAACTAGGGACTTGACCAAAATGAAAATGGATGAATTACATGGGTTTCTTATAGCATATGAAATGAGAACAGGAACAAAAAGTGACCAGCCTTTAAATCCATATAGAAGACAAAATAAAAGGATAACGACCTTGATTAAGAAATAGAAAATTTTGTAAGAAGGTTCCAGAAGGGAACTGGAATATACAAAGGTAAGTCTCCTCTCAAATGATTTAACTATGGTAGAATATGACATATTGTTGAAAACTTCTACTATAAAAAGAGAAGTCTCAACAATAAAAATATCTTCTACTCCAAGGATGATGACATATCCTCAGATGAGAGTGATGAAGAAGATAGTGATGGAGGAGAAGTCCTCTTCATAACCCAAGAAACCCAGGATGATGATCACAAGAGTTCTAAATAAGAAGAAATCATTTCTGAAGAAGATTCAGATGAAGAAACCAACCTTGATTCCTTTTGGGGATACAAAGACAACGTAGAGAGTGAACACGAAGATGAGAATCTTGAAAAGCTGAAGCATGTTGAAACTGAAAATAACAATCTTAGAAACACAAACATAATACTAAAAGGTGAATTGAGTAGTTGTGAAGAATATAATTACAGTCTTGAAAAGACCATTGGTATCTTGAAGGAACAATTAGAATATTATGAGAAATTGAAAGTAGAATTGGATCACACAAAAGGGGAGCTACTATTGAGAATAGAAAAGTTTAAGAAGTTCGAAAAAAGCATTGAAAAATTAGATGCGATCCTTAGCAGTCAAATATCTCCAAATGACAAGACAGGACTAGGATACAATGACAGTTTGAAGACAACAAAACAAGAGAAGAAATACGAAAAGGATGAAACCAACACTCCAGAGAAAGTTGAACAACAAGATAGAAGACTAGAATTCAAAAGGAATGAGACATCAAGAATATCCTCTCCCATCAGGTATGAAAGAAATCATTATGAAGGAAACTACAAAAGAATAGATCGTGAACCCAGGTGGACCACACCACAAAGAATATCACTTATTCCCAAGTATCAAAATTTCTTTCTTGAACATTGTTATACTTGTGGAAATTTTAAATACAAGGCAATCAATTGTAGAATCAATGAAAGGAATAACTACGCAAGTTACATGAATGGTGAAAATAGTAGATATGGAAATCTTCGTAGACCTGTCAACATAAATTATAATTCATTTGACCTATTAATGTATCAAAATAGTGTATGCTACAAGTGCAATAATATTGGTCACAAAGCATGATATTGCAGAGAGATGAAGGAATATAATCGTATGCCAAATGTTTGTATACCAACTACAACATGGAAAAGGAAATAAATTCCACACAATGAAAATTGTCGAATAATATTGGTTGCTAAAGACTGCAAAGAAGAACATGAATGGTTCATAGACAGTGGGTGCTCATCTCATATGACCGAAGATCAAAGCAAATTTGTTAGCTTGAAGAAAAAGGGTGGAAATATTGCATTTGGAGATGACTCATCTACCAAAATACTTGGAAAAGGAACTTTAAAACTTAGAAGTGAAAATGTAAAAGAAGGAAAATTCCTATTAGTTGAAGATCTTAAGCATAATCTTCTCATTGTAAGCAAAATATGTGATCACGGATACACTCTTATGTTTGACTCCCAAAAGTGTAAAATCAGAGAAAAAAACTCAGGAAGATTGGTTGCAACTACAACAAGAAGACCGAAAAACATGTACATCCTAGACATGAAGAAGAGAGAGAAGACAAAAGCCACACAAAAGGATTCCAAGGAAGAAAAAGTCTTAAATAACAAACATAAGGATGAAGTATTATTGAGTGCCACATGTTCAGGGGAGAAACCCTAATGAAGAAGGTCACCTTATGCCATTGAAATCAGGGGGAGCAACCCCACTCTTTTCCATTGATGTCAAAGGGGGCGAAAAATTGGTATCATGATGACATGGGAAGCATGAGTGTTTCCATCAATGACAAAGGGGGAGATTGTTGGAAGATTTTTTGTTGTCATTGATGTCAACCCTAGACATTGGCTTTTGGACCCAACAATTGATCGAAGTAGATAGACATGAATGAAATTGCACATGAAGGTACAACACCCATGGATGGATAGTATAATTCATTCCTCTTCCGGTGGTATGTGGCACATCACATGGATCCTCACGATTGAGGAGAAATGCATTTTTGAATATGACAATGTGAATTGAAGCAAAAACTACATGTCATACCTAATGTTAAAATGAAGTGACATAAAGGGTATAAATACATATCATTATACATTCATTTTTCAACACACAAAATTTTGTTGATGAACAAGGAGATATAATTCGAATTTTAGAGGAAATCTGAAGTAACGAAGGCCGAATTTCAAGGGAGGATGAAGTATTTTGGTGATGTGTTCTAAGTCATAAACAGGTGTTCTGGGTAAAACAACCATAAATTCTCCATAGTGAATCCAAATTAAGTGAGACCAATTGGATTGGAAATATTATGGGCTATAGTTTCTTGTGTACGAAATTCAGAATTTTATGTTAAATATTGAGCATGGGGCATGCTGTACAAGTTCACTCCCCTGAATAAACCAAAATTGAATAAGGTCTACCATTTTCTCTATAACTCCTTTTCTGGGAGGATTCAAGGAGTGAAGCTTGGAGGAGTTTCAAAGAATACATTGAGTTATATTATCTATAGGATCAAATTATTCTAATAAGTGAATAATTGCAGAAGTTGAAGAAGTCTCGGGAAGTATTATCAGGTTCTATGTGATGGTTGGTTGATGGTGATAATTCAATGTAAAGTTTTATTATTTCTCTTATATTCTTGGGTGGAAGGAAGGGGAAAGGATGGAGAGGTCAACCCTCTCTTGAGATTGGAGGATTGTATATTCCTTTTGGAGGTTTATCCATCCCTTTATATTTGGAAGCTATAGCTATCTTTGGAAGTCATTACTTCCCTTGAACAATAACTATTGGTTATTTCTAATATATTGTGCATGGTGTATTATGGCGTATTGGTGTAACTCTTCTACTATTATTAATTTCTCATTGGATATAATTTAATATATAATCTGGTTGAAGTATAAGTTGGAAATGTTTTTAAATTGTACTTGATATTGATTCACCCCCCTCTCAGTATCATCAGTGACAAAGTCAAGGAGGATTATTTAAATAATAAAGTAAATGGAGAACTTTATAATTATGGAAAGTGGTTATAAGAAGGTTAACCCTAAAGTGAGGAAAATGGGTTAATTGGTCAAGTGGCTATTGGATACATGGACAAGTGGCAAATTAAGAAAATTTGGACATAGGTGACTATGTAGACAAAGTGGCCTAGAAGATGCTTCTAAGGAAGCTACTTGGAGAGTATAAATAAGAGGCAAGGCTCTCTCATTTGAAATACACTTGAGCATATTGAATATCTATAGGTGATTGAGGTAACCAAAAGATATCTAAGCCTAATTTCAGAGGGAAGGTGAAGTAAAGAAGGCTGAAATTCAAGGGAGGATAAATTATTTTGATGATTCTTTCTAAGGTATGTTATTTACAGGTCATCTCACCATTTTCACAATAACGTTTTTTATAGAATGATTCAAACCATGAAATTGAGATTCCATTGAGAAAACATATATAAGTATCTATGGTACAAATTTCAACTTCTGGGTCCTTTTATTTTTGGAGTTACACTCCATGGAAAATAGGGTTTGTGGCTAGTCCTGAAACTAGTCTAAAACAAGTGTTTCGAGTAAAAGCGCAATAAATTATTCATAACAGATCCAAATTCCGTAATAAAAAATGTGTTGGTTAGAGTACAATATGTAGTATTATGTGTACAATTTTCAGATCTATACAACAAATATTTTGTGCGGGGCACGCTCTACAATTTCTCTGTCTAGAATAAACCAGAATTCAACAAGGTATGCCATTTTTTTTATAACTCCTTTTATGAGAGGTTCCAAGTAGTGAAACCTGGAGGAATTACATAAAACAAATTGAAGAACATTGTATACTATTTTCAGATCTTTATTCATTACAGGTACATAGTTATGATTATTTCAAGTTAGGGTTGTTGACTAATCCAAAACTAGTCATATGAAACTAAAGTAAAGTTTGATGAAAATGCTAGTCTCTTGTTGTTAAAGTTAAGGAAGGTTTCCAAGTATGTGATCATATACACTAGGTATATTAAAGATTTAAAAATCAGATTTGGATGATGAAATTGATGAGGGCTTTTGGTTGAGGTACATGTTGGGTACATAGTTGAGACAAGTAGTTGATGAGTTGGCCCATACATGAGGTGTATAGTTGATGATGTTGGTACATATTGATGAGTTATAGTTGATG
>SNQJ01S0018100.1:98627-111116 GCA_010110895.2 Picea sitchensis | reverse complement strand
AAGTCGGCTAAAGGAAATATTTAATATTGAGCTTTTAGCCTCCATAATGAAAATTCATCCCAAACAGCTAAAGAGGAGCAGTATAAATATAGGACGCCAAATTTCATTTGACACACACAACTCACAAATGCAGAAATGTAAGAGTGCACACTACAGAAACCGAGTAAGTGTGCAAGTTTGGAGAGTAGTTACAGTTGCAGCTACTGCAGCCTGTATTCTTGGTTTAGGCTTGAACTTTCTATTGGTTATGGTTCGGACTTTTTTCTTGGTATGTTAATAATGGAGAGTGATGCGCTACCTTGATTGGATATTAGGCCTAGGTTTTGCTTCCAGAATCATTCTCTGTCAAGGTTAAGGTGCTTGGGGGTGGATTTGGTCTATGGTTAGGTGACAATATTACTATATTGTCTATGGTTAAACGAGCATACCTATTCTTTCTAACAAGGATGTCTCTGAGTGAGCTCTTATTGTCTTGAGTGAGCTGTTGTTTTAATCTGTTGATATGAAATTGATTATACACTACCAACCCACCATCACTTACTGATATTTCCTTCCTTTGTTGATGTGACCTTATAATTAATGTGCTTCTCTGCGGCGATTCATTGTTTAATAGATGTTTACCATATTTTTTCACTGTCCTAGCAGGTGTTCAGGGAAAATTTATGTCACCCCTTCCCCCTCTTTAACATTGAAATCTGACCATAATAAACTTCAAACCCTGGCTGGAGCAAATATTGATTTGTTTGAGATCTTAAGACTGCACTTTCAAGACTAGTCATTTTAATGTTATCTCCAATATTACACCACATGTTCTATTGCTATTTGACTCCTTAATTTTCTAACCACTGGCGTGAATAAGACCTTCAATAGTTAGTTTATCTTCATCAATAACACTTGTAATAGTCTTGACACATATAGTGAAAAAATCTCAGTCATACATATTATAAACAACTGCATCACCCTCCATGGCTTCTCCATCTTGTGGGGATATGTCAAGAGAATCACCAGACCTGACATACAAGCTCATTTTATAATCCAAACAAGTGTTTTTTAGGTCTACTGTGTGTTTTCATGGCAAATCCATAAAAAAAAATCCCTTCTCATCTTCAGCTCTTAAAATTTGGACATTTTACTAGTCATAAACAACTCAAAACAAGGGCGCAAGGTTTTAGGGCACATGTCTGATATTTTACTTGATGATGAAGAATAAATTTAACCTGTAGGTTATTTGTCTAAAGAAACCCTTTAGATCAATTTTTCAATGCCATCTCAATGGATGTTGCAGAGTTGTTGCCTACAAAATGTACCCTATTTCACCCTTTTAATTTTGATTCTCAGGGATAGCCTTGCACCTTCAAACAATACTAACCCAACCCTCTGACTCTTGACAAATTGCTACTTGTGGAAAGGACCCACTCTTTCTTATATTATTCACTGCCCTTTGCAACAACAGTCCAGGGTCGTGCCTCTCATGATTTGCTTGCAAATAATGCTCATTTTGTCTCATACAAAATTGGTGGTAACATCTGGCTCCTACTTGGGCCCGTGTGCTCCTCACGGAAGTGCACGAGAATCCTAGAACCACCAAACCTTCAAAACTCCATCAATGCAATATTTCTTACCCATGTGCTTGATTTCCATAGAAAACAAAGAAATATCGAAGTTCGAGTGTTGGTAGGTTGTCTTACCCATCACTGCTGAGTCTAAAACAAACCTGGGCATTTGAAATTCATCCTGGTGTTGACTAGAATATGTGTTCTTCATGCCTCTTTGGATGGGGATGTTGTTATTATAGCTAGACCATGAAGTGTCCTCTCACTTTCCCAACCATTCCCAAACCTTTCCATTGCTGTCATTAATTTGGGTATTTGAAATTGAACAACCAGCATTGCGAGCAAACGATTTATGTCCATATTGTTCATTAGTAGCAGCCCATTCGGTATCTCTTCTGGTATGGTTGTGTCGTGTATCAAAAATCTCCTTATCTGTATCAGTGTTGGCAAAAAAAAAACATTCAGAATTTGCAATTAGAACAACCTCTTCAACAGAGTTGAGGATCATGCTGGTACCCTCAAGGCATCTATCAATAACCCCCCCAAAAAATTCATTTTTTATCTCCTCAAAGCCATATATGTCACTTTTATTGGAGGTATCTTCAACAAAGAGGTTATCAAAACCATGTAGCTAGGTCTCACTTCGGTCATGATCCATCTCTAAATGCCAACCCAAACTATCGACATTTCCATTATGTTCACTCTCAAGGACGTCAGGGAAGCTATTATATTACTTTTTTGCTGGAGGGACTTCATCAAAAAATATCCATTTAACATATGTCTCAACCCCATTTGATCCTTCTATAAATTTTGCAACACATGCTTCATCATCAGCTTGCCCCTCTGCTATTTTGCAGGCCTTCACACTATTGGTATTGTCATCATATTCATCCTCTACTAGAGGATCTCCAAAATTACCTTTATACTTTTGTTATCGCAGTGACAAACATTGGGTTTCATCAACAAAAGGTTCATACCCACATAGTAATTCTTGTCTTGTTCTGTCATATTTGTTGGGCTCTTCAAAATTGCTTTTTATGGCATCAAAATTGTGACTGTGTCTGATAAAGAATGAGCCTAGATCTGGGTGTATATCAGGGTTGTTGGGGTATTTTTCTTCTTGATCTATAATATTAGCATTGCCATCTTCATTTTTACCATTCTTATCACAATGAGGGTCTTCATCAAAAAAAATGAAGAAGGGGCCTCTTCTTGAGTTGAACAGAACAAAGTCTTCAAAATTATATGGTGATGGGTCAAAATCAGGATTCACTTCATGATCACGTCCCCTGTCATCTTCATGTGTTTCACTTTCACGACCAGATGTAAAAGTATAGAAATGTGATATTGCTCGACCTAGGTTAGCAATAGAATCCTCTCTTTTCTTTACCTCAGCACTGCAATCCACGTTCAGGATTTGTTGAGCTTCTTGGGAAATAATAATTTCATCATCGAATAAAGTTAAATCTGTAGACTGTAACTCTGTCATAAGGTCCATTCCATCATCAAACACTTTACCATAAATCTGATCCAAAATCCCCCTTTCATCAGCTCCAACCACTGGAGCATGGAATTGCTCTTTAATAACAATATAAACTTGTTATGTTGACATTGCTTTGAGACCATTAAAACCACCAGCGAGTATGTTATCATCTTCCTCACACTCCTTACAAAACTCCAATTATGTAACATCATCATCCTTTGGGACAACAGGAACAATGTTACAAATCTTCAAATCTGCAACATCCTCATTCATTTCCTTCTGGGCAGAAAACTCATCACCATGGTCTGAAGGATCAACATGAAAATGCCTAGAGTCTTCTAGGACACCACCACCATTATGGTCAGCCTTTTCAGTAGTGGTATAAGACTGCCCCATGGTATTTCCTTCTTCAACTCTCTCCCTTAATGCCTGGCAGCTTTCTTCCTTGAGGAAAACCTCATCATCATCAATCTCTTCATTACCTTCAAAAAGGCTAAGAAGGTCCTCCTTCCACAGGGCTGTCACTATCTCATGATGTGTATCTTCAAAACCCTAAAATTTTGGACCCCAACATTTGAGAAATTCTTCAACAAAGATTTTGAGAGAGGGGATGCTCTTTGGGCTGCAAGAGTGCTTGAACCAATCCTGTTGCTTTTTTCCTTTGATATTGTTCTGACCTAATCCAAAAGTGGTTGGATTAAGGGTTCTTATATACTCTCCCATCTCCTTTTGTGGGAATTTTGATGATTGCAAGAGTAAATGTGAGCCTCAACTATTCAGAAGAAATTATATTTCAAATATTTGAATAAAGGCTACTATCCTTATTTATGAGAAGGTGCAATTCATGACACACGAAAGGAGACAAAGATTCCATATTTGCTGATACGATGTACCACTTGTTCTTGGATTTCTGAAGCACTAAAATGGTCTCAGATTGGATATTGCTAATGGGACTACTATTCATTTTACCTTTTCTATAGTATTTTTGATAAATAATGATCAATATGTGGAGTTTCAGAACTACCAAAGGTAATGGGTGTGATTCTATGCTCATAGCTAGCAAATATGATATCAATGTCTCAAAAGGAAGCCTTAGTGCTTTGAGATGGAACTTGTAATATGTCTGCCAGGAAGCCAACATTTTCTGACAATAGTTGATGCCAAGTATTGTTTAGCATGAACCACAATTTGGATTTAATTCCTTTTGTTTAACCCTTGTAACTGTTTTTGATGTTCATTTCTATCCTAAACATGCCTACTTCTCTATGATCTTGACAAATAACGTTATCTGAGTGTGTTCTATTTCAGATACATTTTTTTTATCAACCTTTCAGATTTAGGAACTGGATGGCCTATGTGAAAAAAGTTTATTCCATCAAAATGATTAATTTGATTCTTGATTATGGAAAATTTTGGGTTGGTCTACTAGCACTTGTCTGAAACGATAGAATTGATCGGATGCTTATTCTTTCTTTGTCATATATGTTATTTGGATGGAGCTATTTGAATTTAATGCACTGATATGGTCATATTGGTCATTTAATTGTTCAAGGATACACAGGTCAGATTCTAGGAATATCATATCCCATGCAAGGAATGTTTCCTAACATGCTTCCATTTTAAAATACACAAGTCCGCTATGTTAGAACATAATCATGTATGGGTTATTTTCCTAAAAGAAATGTTCCCTTTGGAAAAAATAAGGTCAAGAATTAGTAAAAAAACCCATTTATCCCAAAGTTTTAAAGGGCGGGCACATTATTTTAATGAACACACAGATCTGGATGGTCGAGATCTATGCGCCAAGATATGCGGCTGAAGTTCCATTCCGGACCCCCATTGCCATTCTTCCTTTAACAGGGGGGTCTGGAATTGGGTGCACATCTCTCAACAGTTAGGATTGGGGCGCCTAGATCTGCAACGCACATTCGATTCTGGACCGCCTTTGCCCTTTTGCCTTTAATAGGGGGGGGGGGATCCGGAATGGGGTGGTATTGTCATGGGGACCCTCCTATTGTGTCGCCTCCTGTGTTGTCGGCCCCCTTATCTGGAAAACCGCTTCCCACCTCTACTTGCTGCTTACCACCTCCCTCTTCCCTTGCCATCTGATTCTCCACTCATCCTTGTGGCATGGATCTCTCCCCTTTCACTCCCTCTCATCTTCCGACATTTGTCCCTCTCTCTTCAATTTCGTCCCGTCGTAAGTGATGTATCCTCCCTCAACCTATCATATCCCATCACCTTTTCTCCTATCATTTATCACCTTCTTGCCTCCTTCCATGTGTCTCACCCCTATCACCCCCTCAGCCGCCATTGCCCCTCATTTTGTGCCACCCCATCACTATCCTATGATGATGCAGTGTGCATGTCACCTCCATCCACTCGACCACTTCCCTTCCCACTTCCACGCCAAGCATGCCAAATCATCCCTGCCTGGCCTTCATTCATGCAACGCTTCCCATCATGTGCCCCACTCATCACACCTGCTTGTAAGTCTTTCCATGCAACCTGTTGGTAGATCCAGGTGGCACCGTAAGAAGACCTCCACGTCCCAAAAGGCAGAGTTGACCAGGGATGTTCCCGATCCTAAGGAGGCAGTTATTGAAGTTGTTGGTGGTTGTTAGACATCGTCTCCACCATAAATGGAAAGTCTGGCAAATGATTAAAGTCTTGTCGATTAGTTCACAGAGCTCCCAAGAATCTAATTGTGTCTAACATAAGCACTCGATCATTGAGGGACTACATGCGTAGATTGCCAGTAGACATGCAGACGCAAGGTCTTCAATGTGATGTCTCGTTTTCACTATTGTTGTTTTTTCTTTGGGTATATGTAGGCAATTTTTCCATTTTTGAAAGCGTCGATGGTTGAGCTAAGCTCCTGATTGTAAAGTTTTGATGAAGCACTGGTTGCTTTAGTTATGCATTGGCACTTGAGATTTCTTGTCTTATGAATGTCAGCCTCTTTCCATTTCTTTGTTACCACTATGTTAGAACTGCTCGGAATTGGAGGATCTAGTCGAGTTGCACTATTATAGAATAATGTATATTTGATCACTATGATAGTTTCACCATTTCTAATCAGTTCTTGTATTATCTCAGCGCTGAATGACTTGGAATTGGAGGATTCATTCAAGTTTCCTTTTAGTTCCCTGAAACTCTAAACCAAGAAGAGCTTGTCGTCTGAGTTTTTCCTCCTCAAACTGCTGGAAGGTTTGATTCCCAGAGCAGTCTTGTTCACTTCTCCTACCAAGTCTTCCCTCTGCTCATTTTATACTCAACCTACTGACGGAAATTAGATCAAGACCTCACCTGTTATTGCATGCTAGGCCTGGTTTTCTGAATTAAAGTGATATCTTCTTGGGTCTCTATCCATCCGACCACCCCCATTAAAATTAATCGTGACATAAAACTGATAGGCGTTGGGCTTTGCTTCTACTGCAATCTAGGAGTGAATTCTAACACTAACATTTCTGGCACCGTTACCAGGGAAGAAGTTGAATATTTTTCCCAGGATTGAACGACAATGATTAATTGATTCTGAAGGTGCATCAGATATCAGAACTACTAAGATTGCTACTGTGCACCTGGCGACTCCACTGAGGTGACTCCACTGGGGAGACTCCACTGATGCGAACCCACATGTGACTCCACTGTTTCAGTCGTGGCTTCTAGAGGCAGACATACAAGGTCTACTCCTCATATGCCTTTAGCACCACCTGAAGCTGACCCAGAGAAGATTATCAGAAAGGGAAAGGCCTCAAGAAGAAGTTCTTCTACTGCTAAACTAGGTATTTCTGATGATTTTCATGATTCTATAGAAACCCCAACACCTGCATCTCATTTTGTTTTGTTACCTTCTATTGGAGTTTCCCGCAGTTTAAATTTTGGGAGTGTTCCTGTTGAGTTTTCTCCTCCTGGTCTTGGAGTGGAAGGAGAAACTCTTGTCACTCCCCTTTCCCTCAAGGTGGTACCCTGGTTCAGGCCCAACACCTTAGATGATTTTCCTACCTCGGGTTTTACCACCCCTTCTCCTATTACTACTACTGTTGAAACAAGGGAAACTTATGTTTCTTTTAGCCCTCAAGCTTGTCCACCAAATTCCTGGTTGTTCCCCTTACTTCCTGTAAGCTCAGTTTCTGTCTTCCCAATTCGAACCTCGTCTCCTCCTAGTTCTCCTACACCTATTGTCCCTATGGTGGGTGCTAATCCCCCTGTAAACAGAATGGATGCCATAGTGGCTGCCATATATGCCCCCTTAATCCTACCTCATCCCATGAATCCTCTCCCTGTTGGAGATTACTTGAAATATATGCCTAAATTCATGGGAGAAGAGGACATAGCTGTTGAAGAGCACCTTGTTGCCTTCTACAATTATGCAGACAACTTGAACATTGAAAATGAAGATGTCTGGATGAGAGTCTTTGTCCAGAGCCTTGATGGTGAGGTCAAAAAATGGTTTAGGGGATTGACGCCTGGTTCCATTGTTGGATTGAAGCATTGGATAATGTCTTCTTGAGACAGTGGGGAGATAAAAAAATATTTCATGTATTATATGACAGAGTTTGGATCCTTGAAGAAAGAGGGTGGAGAGTCTGTTTCTAACTTCTCCAAAAGATTCAATAAAGTTTACAATAAGATTCCTACTGAGATAAAGCCCTTAGAAGCTTCTGCTAAAATCTCTTATGCTAATGCATTTGACCCTGACTTCTACCTTTTGTTGAGAGAGAGAAGAGATACCTCCCTAGCTCAAATGCAATATGCGGCCATAGAAGTGGAATCTAATGTATTGGCAGTTGAAAGGCTCAGGAGTAAAGTTGATATAGATAGGAGAAAGGGAATATCTAAAGCCTCAACTTCTGGCCCCTCTGTGCCTCACCCTCAAGTAGATGAATTGACCAAGATAGTAAATTCCCTATCTACAGAGATGGATAAAATGAAGGTGGAGGGAAAACAAACATAAAAAAATCCTCAAAATGCTAAAAATAGAGGAAATTTTAGGAGGTTGAATAATAATGCTCCCCAGATGATGCAAAGGGACCAGAGGGGAAGAGACAAAGAAGATCAGAGGATTCAGGCTCCTCTTCAAAATAATTTTGTAACTAATGATGAAGATAGGGAAATAGACGGGCTTGATCCTGAAAGCCACTACTTTGGGGATACTTCTCCTTTTCCTCATCTCACTCGATCAACATATGAGGAGTCTCTCATGGACAGCCAGCTCAATGAGCTAAGTAAGGGAGACAAAGCTAGCAGTATCCAAAATAGATATGATCTCAGATCCAAGAAGAAAATGGGAACGCCTTATGTTCCTGAGTAGCTAGCTGGTACAGAGAAACTTGCTAATAAGGTAGAAGACAACAACAAAGGTAAGAAGGTCCAACCCCTCTCTCCAATAGTTTAGATTCATGTTCCTGAAGTAAGGGAAATCCCAAAGCTCGCATCCTCTTTTAACTTTGAGCATGAAATTCAGAAAATCAGAATCCTTGTACCCCTCTCTGAACTGGTCAAACATGAAGTGTTCAAAAAATGCCTCTCTGAGCTTTTATAGTCTGAACCCTCATACCATCCCACAGACTCAATAAATTTACAAGATGAAAAGCCTGCAATCATCCTAGGTCCTATGGTAGAAGACAGAAATGAGTCATCCCCTCCCTTCTACACATCCTTGAACATACATGACAAGGTGTTGCACAACTGTTTGATGGATTCATGGGCTTCCCACAACCTCATGCCCAAAACTGTCATGGAAGAATTAGGACTAGAAGTCACAAGATCCTATCATGACCTCTATTATTTTGACTCTAGGAAAGTCCAATGTCTAGGAGTCATCAAAGATCTGGTTGTGACCCTTTTCTAGATGCCCATGAAAAGTGTGGTCATGGAGATTGTAGTGGATGATGTTCCCCCTAAGTTTGGCATGCTATTATCAATATCCTGGATAAAAATACTTGGGGGAACCTTGAAAATGGACCTCACCTATGCTACTATTCCATTATATGGGGGGGAACATAGGAGATTATACAAAGAATCCCAATTGGCCTACATAATCAGTGACAAAACCAATCCTACCAATCATATTATCTTTTCTTTTGAAACTGATTTGTGTTCCAGTATACTGCAGCTCACTGATGCTTTTGAGCCTCCTCTAAAACTCAGAAAATAGCCCACGGTTTCTCGTGAAGATTCCTCCCCCACCACCTCTGTATGGAAAATGTTCTTTGATGGAGCCTCTTCCAGGGAAGGCGCTGGTGCTGGAGTGGTTTTTGTGTCACCTAATCAGGAAACCATAACTTTGTCATACAAGCTAGAGTTTGAAACAACCAACAATGTGGCATAATATGAAGCTCTTGTTTTAGGTTTAAGGGCTGCAAAGGAAATGGGAATTGGAGAGGTAGCAGTGTTCGGAGATGCATAATTGATAGTCCAATAGATCAGAAATGTTTATCAGGCCAAGCACCCTCGGCTCAGAAGTTACAAAAATGAGGTATGGGATTTAATCAATAGTTTCTTCTCAACATTCAACATTTCATTTGTTACAAGAGAGGAGAACATAGTGGCTGATTCTTTGGCTACATTAGCGAGCGATTTCAAAGTTCCCCTGCCACCCAAGCTCAGGTATGATGTAGAAGTAAAATACAGACCCTCCATACCCAAAAATGTCAAGCATTGGAAGGTGTTCGAGGATGATCTTGAGATCAAAATATTCCTGGAGATTGTTGAGGAGTTTTCAGCATTACATATTGATCGAGATTCTGCTTCTGAAACTGACCCTTATGCTGGTGATTTTCTGAGCAAGATTGCAGAGCATGAAATTGTGCAACTACCAAGCAATCATATTCCAAAGGGACTGGTTCCTTTGGAAAGGATTTTTGATAGAAATGATGTGGCGATAAAGGGAAAAATCTCAGATGATGATGCTAATACAACTGAGTGCAACATTGGCACCGAGAAGGATCCAAAGTTCATCAAATTGTCAAGAAGCCTAACAAAGGAGAAGAGGGCCGAGTACACTGAATTATTGAGGGAATTTGTGGATGTTTTTTCCTGGACCTATGAAGACCTCAAAACTTATGAAACCTCTGTCATCGAGCATAAAATCCCATTGAAAAAGGAGGCAAAGACATTTAGGCAGAAACTAAGACAGATCAATCCTATGTTGTTTCCTATCATGGAGAGAGAGGTAAAGAAGCTGCTAAATGACCAGATCATCATGCCTTTGAGATATTCAGAGTGGGTGGCCAACTTATTCCTAGTGAGGAAGAAGAATGGGGAAATCATACTCTGTGTTGATTTCAGGAACCTGAACAGGAGCTCAAAGGAGGACAATTACCCCCTACCAAATATGGAACATATATTGCAGAGGGTAACAGGATCATCCAGGACTTCCATGATTGATGGCTTCTCTAGCTACAATCAAATCTCTGTTCTTCCTGAGGACAAAGAAAAGACAACATTCACCACTCCTTGGGGTACATTCATGTATGCCAAAATTCCCTTTGGATTGATGAATGAAGGGGAAACTTTTCAGCAAGCCATGGATAGAGCTTTCATTGGGGAAAAGGATAAGCTTGTGGTCATCTATCTGGATGACATCACATTCTTTTCCAGATCTGATAAAGAGCACTATGAGCACTTGAAAAGAGTTTTCCTGAAATGCCAAAAGTTTGGCCTTTCCCTAAATCCTAAGAAGTCTCTGTTTTCCATGAAGGAGGGGAAGTTATTGGGCCATATAGTGTCAGCCGAAGGGGTCATAATTGATCCCAGCAGGGTAGAGGCAATCCAAACACTGCCACTTCCCAGGTCCAAGAAGGAAGTCTAGTCCTTTCTAGGAAAGATTAATTTTCTAAGGAGATTTGTTTCAAATTTTGCAGAGTTGGTGAAGCTTATAACAACCACGTTGAGAAAAGGAAATGAAGTCAGGTGGACTTATGAGTCTTAGAATTCCTTTGAGCAGATTAAGAAAGTATTGACTGAGGTGCCTGTACTCGTCAGTCCTAATTACTCAAAATATTTTCTTATTTTCTCTTTTGCTTCATTCGACATAGTGGCAGTTGTCTTGCTACAAAAGAATGCAGAGGGGCTGGAGCAACCTATTTCGTTTTTCAACAGTGCACTAAGAGACGCAGAGGTCAAATATGACATCATGGAGAAACAAGCATATGCCTTAGTGAAAGCCCTCAAAGCTTTCAAAATCTATGTTTTGCACTCAAAGGTCATTGCATACGTTCCTTTGGTTGCTGTGAAGGAGATTCTCATTCAGCCTGACATAGACAGGAGAAGGAGTAAATGGATCGCCAAGATCCTTGAGTTTGATCTAGAGATAAAGCCCACCAAGTTAATCAAAGATCAAGGTCTAGCCAAGTTGTTGGCTGAAGCAACTTGAAAAGATTTGGGGGTAAATTTCATAAATAAATGTTTAGAAAGTCAGTGAGATCAGCTGTCTGATGCAGACCCTCAAGCAGAACCCCCATTGGCACAATGTCCTTGGTACAAGGATTTCATATATTTTCTGCAAGAGTTGCGGCCTCCTGATGGCTTGCAAAGGAACAAGGCAAGAGCTCTAAAGTTCAAAGCAGTCAAATATTGCCTTGTTGATCAAGTTTTGTATTGGAGAGATCCCCTTGGGGTGCTTTTAAAATGTATGAATCCACAAGAGGCCCAAAGGATCATTATTGATTTTCATGACAACCTATGTGGAGGGCACCATTTCTGGAAGACTTCCAAGGGTCATAAATTTGAAGAATTCAGAAAGGCCAAACCTCCCTCCTTCGACGGTGAGATAAAGAAGGGAGAGGAAGCCAAGGCCTGGCTACTTGGACTGAAGAAATATTTCAGAGTCCATGATTTTTCAAAGAATTTGAAGGCCCGAGTGGCCACTTTCAATCTGAACGGAAAGGCTTCCATATAGTGGGAGGATCTTAAGAATATGAAAGGGGTTCGCGAGGAGGACCTGTCTTGGAAACAGTTTGAAAAGTGCTTCCGAAAGAAGTATTTGTTGGAAAGGTATTTCGACGAGAAGGCTAAAGAGTTTTATGAACTCAAACTGGGACAAATCACTATAGAGGAACATGTCAACAAATTCCTCGACTTATTGAGATATGTACCCTACATCAAAGGAGAGAAGGCGAAGGCGCAATGCTTCATCAGTGGGCTACCCAAGGAATACCGAAACCGAATTGAATTTGACGAGCCAAAGACCTTAGAAGACACTATTCGAAAAGCAACATATTGTCATGAACAATATGGACATCAGGCAGAGTCTCATGGAGACTAGAAATAGAAGAGTGGTTCGAGATTTCAGAAAAAGGGGACCAAACCCTCAGGATTTAAGAACTACAAGAAGAACCCCAGAATGAACTTTCCAGCTCGGAGTGTACTCCAGCAGAACTTTCCCTCGGTGGATGGAAGTAAAAATTCTGGACCTATACCAGTAAAGACTAATAACCCAAAGAA
>SNQJ01S0018100.1:52042-71950 GCA_010110895.2 Picea sitchensis | reverse complement strand
CCCCCCCCCCTCTCTCTCGCTAATCCAACAAGTGTCAACTACTCCGTGATCTCTGATTTGTCCAATAATAGTGGGAAGTATGGCTGAAGGAGGTGCACATTGAACAAAGGGTGCAAGCCAAGGAAGGGGGAAATAATGAGCTCAAAATCATTGTCACACAATGCCTTAGTGATGGTATAAGGCCCATAGTGAAGTGGTTGAAGGTTCTATTGGGGCCCTTTAAGGTGCTCTTTCTACAAATGTAACCAGACTTTGTCTCTCGCCTAAAACTTGTGTGGCACGCGGTGTTGATCATGGCCTTTCTTGTACTTAGCATTGGATTTCAACAAAATATCATGGACCTATTGGTGGATGTGTTGAATCCATTCAATAAATCTTGTGGCTTTGTCGGCCTCTGAATGAACATGGGAAGATTATTCCAATGTGGTCGCAAGGGTTAGTGTGACATCAATGGGACGCAATGGTTAAAATACCAACCCCACCTGAAAGGAGTTATGTAGATATCTATTGTAGCTAGAATGAACATAGGGGAGACTCTCATCCCATCTACGTGGATTCTTGGAGTTGTACATGCACAAGATGTGCACGATCATCTGATTGATGAGCTATGTCTAGAAACTATATTGGGGGTGGAAGGCAGTGGATTTGGTGAGCTTGGTGTCCAACAGTGACCAGATTATCGACCAAAATGTGTTGAGGATCTTGTTGTCCTGATCTGAGATGATGGTCTGTGGTATCGCAAAATGTACCCACACCCATTCGAAGAAGAGATTGGAAGTGGCCTCCGCTGTGATACTCTTCTTACAAGCTATCATAATGGCCATCTTAGAAAACCGATCAACGACCACAAAAACACAGTTATTTCCTTGCTTGGTTGAAGGAAAGCCCGACATGTAGTCCATCGAGATTGATTCCCAAGGCCTATTGGGAGTAGGTAGAGGGGTGTACAAACCTTGCTTCTTAGTGGTTAGTTTGGAAATGGTGCATGCGGTGCAGGACCTGATATACTTGTTGAAATCTTGTCGAAGTTTCGACCAATAGAAATGATTTTGTAGTAATTCCAATATGTCCTGCCATCCAATCGTAGTGAGCTTCCCAGATCAATTTCACTCACTCACTTGAAGGAACACTGAGGTGTCCAAGATGGCATAATAGTCCATCCTGAAGGTGAAAATCAATGAGAGACACTTCGATACCCAATAATTGGTACATGGTAGCGAAGTCAAAATCACTCTTGTAGAGTTGGGGCCACTCGGAGGCCTCATGTCCACAGGAGTGGAGCACCGTGGTGAGAGAGAAAAATGGAGGTTGATTGAGGAATTCAATGACATGATTGGTGCTTCTTGTCTTATATATGATGTTGAGATGGAACTGTTGCAAGTATCTGGACCGCTTCTGATGGAGGTAGTTCTACAATTTTCCTTGTGTCTGTGTTAATTGCATAGGCTTATGATCAATGTGAATCACTGTCTCCTTCCCAAGAATATAATGCTTCCATTGGCGGTAGGATTGTACAATGGAATACATTTCTTTTTCATATGTGGGGTACTTAAAAACAACATTTGTTAGTGTATCGCTATGATATGCCACTGGATGTTCATGTTAAGTGAGAACTGGACCCACAACATAGTCTAAGGCATCGGTCTCAATCTTGAAGGGTTGTTTTAGATCGGGTAAGGAGAGTACTGGAGCTGAGAACAAGAAACTTTTTAGATCATCAAATGCTTTCTATTATGCCTTCCCCCACACGAACTTTTCCTTGCCACCACCCTTAGTGACTTAGCTGAGGGCCCATGAAATATGGGAGAATCCCAACATGAACCTGCGATAGAAGTTGGCAAGTCCTAAAAGGGTCTAAAGCTCGACTACTGTGGTTGTGGTTGGCCAATAATGAATGACCTAGATCTTGGTTGGATCCACATGAACACCATGTTCATCAACAATGTAGCCTAGGTATTGGACCCTGTTCATGTTGAAGGAGCATTTCTCCAAGTTAGCATACAACTTGTGCTACCGCAAAGTGTTAAGGACTTGTTGAATATGCTGCAAGTGTTCCTCCCAAGTTTTTGTTGAAGAGGAGGATGTCATTCATATATAGCACCAAAAAATAATTGGTGAAGGGTTGCAATATATTATCCATTAACCTCATGAAAGTTGTTGGAGCATTTGTTAAACCAAAGGGCATGACTATCCATTCGAAAAGACCTTGTTTGGAATTGAAAGAAATATTCCATACATCAGTATGTTCTATTGGGTCCTAATGGTAGGTGGACTTCAGATCAATCTTACTAAAGTACTTGGCCCCCTTGAGCTGGCAAGAAGGTCATTAATTCAGGGAATTGGGTATCGATTTCTGACTGTGATTTTTTGTAGGTCCTTGTAGTCAATACCTGATAGTGCATTGATTCCTCTATGGGTGAAAATAAGATGTATTTGTACTCTTCCACGAGCTTGTCCACCTATTTTTGCTGCATGGAGAGGCCTTGTGTAGAAGCCATGGCTGTGGTGACGACCTTTTGTTCACCTTAAGAGTGAATCGTGAAGAAGATAAATTTCCCTGTCTGGGAAATGACCTTCCTGCAATTCTTAGCATAGATCAAAGAAATGGTGGTAGGCGGAGCTACCTCTGGTATCCTATACAATTGTCTACCCAAAGTATTAATAACACTATGAGGTCTAGACTCATATACAACATGGAGTTTCCACAAGTATGGTTTGCCTAAAAGAACATCATAAACTTCAAGGGGGGAAATATTACACAATACCTCATCCTTGAATGGCTTGATACCATAAGGTAGGCAACAATATTGGCTGACATAGAGGTCTCTCCCTTGGTGGAGAAACCCGATGATGTAGGGTTGCGGGTGTGGTGTCATTGGTAGGTTCAACTGCTTGACGAACTCGACTGAGATCAGGTTCTTTTGGCTTCCGCTATCAACAATGAAATGCAGCATGATACCCTTCACCCATATATGCGAGTGAAAGAGGCACTCACCTTCCTCTGGTTCTTTTGGTGCACTTGGCTGGACCTTAGTGGTAGTGACAATGGAACTAGGTTTTGCATCAATGATCCACTTCACCTTTTCTAGATCTGATTCAGAGTCAGAACCTACCTCTGACTTTGAGGCTTTCAGCTCGACCACTAATGACTGCTTCAAGCGACACTCATATGTGTTATTCCAAGGGATTTTATGGAATTCACACCACTTCCCAATGTCTTTATTCATATTCTCAACACCCTTCTTTGTTTGCGGCTTGGACTGGTTGTCCTGAGAGGGTCCATCCTTGCTTTGTCCTTTGTTCTATGGGTGGGGGTGGCTTTTCCCTACTTCTACTGTGAGGAATTCACAGATCCGAACTCTCGCTTCTTCTATTTAAATTTCTTCTCGATTTTGACAATGTATCGATAATTCGCGCCCAGTGACGAGATGTCTAGAAAATCCATATATGTTTGGCTATATCTATGCAGAAAGTTGTGGTACTTGAGAACCATATGGCATTTAGAGTATTTGATACCCAACTTGGTCAGAAGGTATGGAAAATATTTGTGAACTTAGGTACTGTCTGTTCCCTTTCTTGTCGCAGGGTAGTACATCTTATATATTGGTCATCATATCTTCCAACAGGGTAGTATTGTTCCTTAATAACATCCTTGAATGAATCCCAATTACTCACCTTAGTGGACCTTTACTCACCTTAGTTCATATTTCTTAGTGGACCTTTACTCACAGTAAATATCCCACCAATCCTTGACATGGTGGAATACCTTAAGGAGTGCAAAGGTAATCATTTTTCTATTGGAAAAATTATGGACCAAAAATTACCCTTCTAGAAGATTCAACCATTTGTTTATGACATCTTCATCTATCTAACATTCAAATATAGGAATATCAAAACTCACTTGTACCTTGAAGAGTGTGGCACCTCCAAAGTGGCTGCTTGATGAAGATGCATCGCCTGTTGGAATTCGTCAAAGGATCGATGCAAAATTATACATCATCTCATTCCTTTGTCACGTGAGGTCTTCCTTGAGAAACATTTTAAAAGGATATCCTACTCCTTCATCTCTCTTTTCATCCCCCATGGGAGGCCATCAGGGTCGATGAGGATGGTCTTGCAAGGGTTCAACTATTTTGAGTCGCAAATCCTTGTACCCTGACTACGTTGGTGTAAGGTACCAGGTCAATTATATTTGCAGAAAAGAGAAATAGTTTAGAGAATAACACTGAGATAGCAACAAAATACAGAAATACTACAGAGATAACAACGGAACAACAAATTATATGGAACCACAAAACCAAAATTATACCTTTATTGATAGGAAACAATGTTCACTTGCCTCTTCAAGTGGGCAACCTCCAGTAGAGCAGATCTCTATTACAATAATTCTTCAAGACAAAACTTCTCATACCCTCTACTCCTATTTATACTAAATCTATCTATCCAAAAGAATAATCTAGAGGAGAATCCTTCTAGAATAGGAAGCTTCTATTAGGTATTCTTACATTTGAATTATTCCTCTTTATTTCTAGGCCTTATTAATATTGACCTTTATTACATGGAAATATATTATTCTACCCACTTGAGGGGTTAGGGAGGTTAGGTCCCTAACACGCCCTCTCCCTTAAAATCAACCTTGTCCTCAAGGATGGAGATGAGGAAATTGCTGTAGAATGGTAGCTGGCTCCCAGGTGGCATCCTCTGGAGTTGTATATTTTCACTGGACTAACACTTGATGGTGCGCTGACAAAGACGACGCTCACGCTGGTCCAAAAATGCTTGTGGCTGAAACCAGATGGATCCTTCTTCATCCAACTTAGGAAGGTTGGTTTGATTTTGGCACTTAGTTCCAATCACCTTCTTTAAGTAGTAGAAATGAAAAAAAGGATGGAGCTTAGAAGGACTGGGCAGAGGTAATTGATAGGCCACCTATCCCATGAGCTTGATAGCTGTATAAGGACCATAAAATTTGGGCGCTAGTTTCTGACAATTTTCGGCCTTGAGTGAAGTTTTCTTACAAGGTTGCAGTCGAAGAAATACCTGGTCTCCTTCAGCGAATTGATGTTCTGAGCGACCTTGATCTGCTTGTTTATTCATGCGATTATGAGCCATGACCAAATTATCTTTGAGGGTATGGAGAATAACCTCTCAAACTATAAGCGTTTGGTTAACTGCTTGGACTTTAGAGACACCTGTCATGTAGGAGATAACGAAAGGTGAATTTTTTCCATATACTGCTTCAAAAGGAGTCATGTGAGTAGCTATATGGTAAGAAGTGTTGTACCACCATTCAAATAATGGTAACCATTGAGCCCATTGATTTTTCCTTTCAGAGGCAAAACTCCTCAAATATTTCTCCAAACACTTGTTGTTGGCGTAGGCCAATTTTTGAAGAAAATCAAGGAAGTTTGAAGAAACAAAGGCAGCACCAGAAAATGGGGAGCGCGCCAGAAATAAAATAAAAGCAGCGCCGAAAATAGAGGAAAACCATTTCCGGAAACAGAGGAAACCCAATGCCAAGGAAAAGAAGTTACAAAGTGGAAAAAACTGTTGCAGAGTAGTTGGAAAGTGGACAAGCGCCGACTTGGAGAATGGTTGGATCGTGGACTAGCCGAGATTGAGTAGTTGGAAAGTTGACAAACCTAATCCTCTTAGGATTAGGGTTTTTGTAAGGGATTTTTCCTATTTTGTTTCATAAGTAGAATGTATTAGGACTATGAAAAGGTTGTCCTTTAGTTGGTTAGGAGGTTTTGATGAGAGATTGGTTAAAATTTCTCAATATTGTGAGGACTATTGTGATATGTGGAGATCGATTGTAATGGAGGAATAAATGTGTAGTGCGCAGCACTATATTTCTCATGAAGAATAATAAAGAGATGAAGTGACTCATATTTGTGGACGTATCCCTAGGAGGGGGTGAACCATAGTATATCTGGGTTATGTGTGTATGTGTGTAGTCTTTCTGATTATATTTTCTTTAATGATTTTTATGATGAACATGTTAGAATGGTAAAGGAAATAATACTGCACACTAAGGATAAACTGATGAAATCTGTAGAAAAACACTAATTTGGAAACAAATATTGCATGAAGTCTCTACTCAAAGGTGCACTAGAGTTACACGTGCAATAAGATGGGTTGGGACAAAAGTAAGACAATTTCCCACATTTACTAAAGAGGAAAATTTAGAAAACTTCCTGATAAAGTTTGAATCATAAGTTTTGGATAGTCAAAGATTATTAGTGTTGGATATATCACTGAAGGACACACCTGCACAATGGTGGGGTGTACATAAGAAGGTAATTTAGGACTGGCATCAGTGTAAGTGACTGATGCACATAAGATTTGGGAGGAGTTAGCGGAATAGACTCTTATAGAAGTATGATGGAAGAGGGAACCCAAGACAACACATAGATGACTATGTCACTAACTGGAGATTGGTGCCACCAAAGGAATGGACACATTACTTTATTCATACATTGGAAGGGTTACCTAGTAACTGGTACAAGGAGTAGGAACTGCACAGAGAAATTGTAAGTTGGGGCGCAATGCAGTAGAACTTTACTAGGACATTTACATTTGAAAGTGAGAATCCATGGGTGGATTTGGCATTTCATAGGATCAAAGGAAATACATTTGAAGAGTATTGGGTAGATACAGTGACAATAGACAAAGATTACAAAAAATAAATACTTGAACAATTAGTGTACTGTTATCAGGTCGCAGAGGATGAATAAGTAGAGGAAAACCCACGTGACAACAAATATTAGAAGGGGAAGGAGAAAGAGGGTTGGAAGGACCCATGTTACAATCATAAGAGTTTACTTCACCTATGAAAATTAAAAAGGTCAATATTGGGATTGAAGAGAAGCCAAAGATAGCCAACATTGGGGATTACTGGGACAATGAGACAATGGAAAAGATAATTGAATTACTGCATGAGTATATTGACTTATTCCCAACCATATTTTTAGAGATGAAAGGGGTAGCAGGAGGACTTGGGGAAATGAAGATACCCCTCATATCAGAGGCAAGACTTGTTAGACAGAGACCATATAGATTAAACCCCGTCTATAAGCAAAAGGTTAAGGCAGAACTTGACAGAATGCTAGAATCAGGAATCATAGAGCCTGTGGAAGAATTAGAGTGGATCAGTCCAATGGTGGTCCAAGAAAAGAAGACTGGAGGGATTAGGATATGTGTGGATCTGAGGAAGTTAAATGATGCATGTCTGCATGATCCTTTTCCTACTCTATTTACAGATGAGGTTTTAGAGAATGTAGGAGTATAGGAAGTGTACTCCTTCACAGATGGATTTTTAGGTTACCATCAGATCATAATTGCTCCAGAGGACAAGTACAAAAATACATTTGCGATAGAGTGGGGGTCATATCAGTGCACAATAATGCCATTTGGTTTAAAGAATGCACCATCAATATTTTCTAGAGTAGTAATAGCTACATTCAAGGATTTTATACATAAATTTTTAGAGGTTTATCTGGATGATTGGACAATATTTAGTTTATTGAAGGATCATGTAGAAATTTTGAGGTTGATGTTAGAAAGATGTAGGCAATGTCAGATCTCATTGAACACTAAGAAATGTATATTCATCACACTGTTTGACATCCTACTTGGGCACATTGTGTGCAAACAAGGCTTAATAGTGGACCCTGCAAAGATTGTCGTTATTGTCAATTTACCACCACCAAAGTCAGTGCTCCAATTGAGAGAAACATTGTGCCACATAGGGTACTATAGGAAATTCATAAAGGGATATGCAAATATTACTGCGCCCATGGAAATATTACTGAAGAAAGACATCGGGTTTTAGTGGAATGATGAATGCCAAGAGAGCTTGGACATACTGAAAGAGAAGATGGTGACATCACCAATTCTGAGCTTCCCAGATTGGACAAAATAATTTCATGTGCATGTGGATGCTTCATCCATTTCACTTGGAGTAGTTTTGTCACAACTAGGTGAAGGAGACATCAATCACCCAATATATTTTGCTAGTATAAAGTTGTTGAAGTCTAAGAAGAACTATAATACTATAGAAAGGGAAGGTCTGGCTATGGTATATGCCCTCCAGAAATTCAAACATTATTTATTGGGTCAACATTTTAAGATGTTTACAGATCATTCCACTTTGAAGTACCTAGTTAACAAGCCAATGTTGGGGAGGAGGATCTGTAGATGGTTGTTATTGTTTTAGGAATATGATTTTGAAATCATAGTAAAACCAGGGAAGCTGAATGCAGGACCTGATCATCTGTCAATAATTACTAATGGAAAGGAGCCAAGAACTTGGAGAATAATTTTCCTGATGCTAACTTATTTTCTGTTCATATTGTTGATGATTATTTTGCTGACATTGTTGGATATTTTAGCATGGGAATGGCTCCCAAAGAATTTACTGTCGCGCAGAAAAAATAGTTGGTGTTAGCATAAGCACATGAAGGAATAGATGGAGGGAACTATGCAAGAAATCCTACAATACAAAAGGTGTTGCACGTAGGATTATGGTGGCCTACAGTACATAAGGACGCAAAGGAATACTGTCAGACCTGTGATTTATGTCATAGGGTGGGAAGACCATTCGGAAGGGATGAAATTCCACTTATGCCCCAAGTAACTTTACAAGTATTTGATAAATGGGTTGTGGATTTCATTGGACCCATTAACCCACCAGCAAGGAGTTCAGGATCTAGATACATCATCACTGTGAAAAAATACTTAACTAGATGGGTAGAAGTAGCCCCAATGAAGGATTGCAGCATAGACACTGCAGTGCGGTTTCTCTTTGAGAACATGGTGACCATATTTGGATGTCCCAGAAATTTGTTGAGTGATCGGTGAACCCATTTTATTAACAATACAATTAGAGCTATGACATAAGTATTCGAGATACATCATCAAAAGAGCACACCTTACCATCCCCAGGAAAAAAGGTACAATATAAGCCTTCAAAAAGATTCTAGAAAATGCATTGACAAAGATTTGCAATGTGAATAGGGATGATTGGGACTTGAAGGTATCAATAGTGTTATGGGATTACAAGACTACATGCAAGAATCTTACAGGACATACACCATTAAGAATTGTGTATGGGAAGGAATCAATGGTTCCATTGAATTATTTAGTACCTAGTCGGTGCATTGCAACAATCACCAACATGACAGAAGAAGGTGCTACGTAGGAAAGACTGGATCAACTGATGGAGCTGGAAGAAGACAAAATTCTAGCAGGATTTCACTAGGAAGTACAAAACGTGAAAGATAAAGCTTGGCATGATAGGAACATAAAGAAGAAAATATTTAAGGAAGGAGATCTAGTTCTCCTCTATGAAAATGTGTAGCTACAACACCCTGGGAAGTTCAAGATGCATTGATTAGGGACTTATCAGGTAGAGACCATCACAAATGGAGGTGTTGTGCAACTGAAAGATATTGCAGGGAAGAATCTCAGAGGACTGGTGAATGGCAGTCGACTGAAGTTGTATCAAGACAGGTGACCTAACAACTTGAGGTAAAAACAAAGAGAGAAGGTATGATTGTACATATTGTATATAGTAGATGTTAGAAGAAAAAGACAAAAATACACAAAAAGAAGAAATGTATTAAAAAGACAAAAAGATAGAAGAATATTAGAGGGTTTTTGATGTAACAGATTTGCTAGCATTAATAGTGCATCGCAGAAAAACCAGTGTTGAAGACACTGTGTGTTGAAATGTAGTAGATAGGTTCAAAAAGTGTAGCGTGCAGGAAAAAGTGAAAAAGTGAAAACTGCCAGTGCAAAACAACTGTCAGTACGTCGTCCCACTATAAAGTTGGAAAAAGGGGGAAAATGCAGTCATTTGTGTTTTTTTTGTTAAGGAGAAGAAAGAAGAGCGAACCTTAAGCGTGAGAGAGTGAGATTTCTTCACAACAAATTAATATTTATAGCACAAGAGTCCAGGTTCTAGCAACATGTCGCCACCATGAGTTGGAGAACCGAGAAGGGTCGATCGAAACACGAGAAGAAGTGCTTGAGTAATGCAACTAGGGACACAGGACATACCGAAAATAGTCAATGTGGATGAAATTCATACTCTAGAGTATGGGCCACATAAAACGTAGGTGGAGAAAGAAAGAAACCCATCACAGGAGGTCGTGAAACCTGAGGAAGATGCAGAAAGGACAGATTCTGACACGTCAAGAGGAAAAGGGCCACAGGGAGAAGAACGGGCCATGGGTTCAGTGCAACAGGGCCTAGAGATGGAAGAAGAACAAGAAATAGAAAACTCAGGCTGAGAGCAGTGCACAAGGGATACCGCATGCACAGGAAGAATTGATAATAGTAATGCCAAAAATCCCAGAGGGATTGAAAGCAGATGATGAAATGATAGGGAGTGTAAATTATATGAATTACTCAGACCACGACGTAGAAGACACCATCAAATTCTCGGATTTGGCGCAACACAACTACATGGAAGGTAGAGGAGAGGGCCCATCAGGTGCGCCACTGTTGGAACCTGCGTAGTGGATCCTGGGGCTCTATAACATAGGGATAATGAATCTTCTAGATATACCACGCTTTGGGTGCAATAAACATATCAATGGATGTGTGAAACAACTCCTCGCAAAGGTGCACAGAGGTATATTATGGATGGATAGGCTAGTGCCTATCAATGTGGACTTAATAGCTACAATCACTAGGCTACCCACGGATGGGGAGAATCTAGAGAAATATCTAGAAGATAAGACTAAGGAAAAGGCTATTTCAGATTAAATTAAGGTGAAATATGGCACATATAGAGGGAATAGGGGGATTAGGATCAGTGACATAAATGATCCGGTGACAAGATTCGCCACAATATTTCTAGGATGTAAATTAATGCACAAATGTAGGAAGGAATAAGTACCAGCAGGAGTGGTAGAAGCTGTAGCACAGTGCGCGAAGGGGAGCTCAATGAGCTGGGCCCCTTATTTTCTTAATTCTTTCTTGGAAGACTGTAAGGATACGTAAGATTTGGGCTCTGAGTTCCACTACTCGTGGTTACTCATCCTCATTGCACTCGTAGGTTGGAAAGAACCGACATATAGTATGTTCCTTCATAGATTAGGAAAGTGTGGCACACCCCAATACACTTCATTAAGGAGCACAACAGACCCGAAGATGAAGAAGGTGAAAAACTATGTATTTTCTCTATACCTTTCAAAGATACAGAACCACTTAGCCAACACGTGGAGGATTTCACTGGCGACAGTACAAGAGTTTTGAAAGATGGCCAACTTTCAGGAAACATTCCATAGCATGTGGTTGCAGGTGAAGAGGGATCCAACAAAGGAGTGGTTACAACTGAGCTATTGCATGACGACATAGGATATACAAATGGAGATCCAAGAGTGGCCTGATCAATGGAAGATGCCAGTAATTCCAAAGATAATGCCAACAGTATAGACTCAGATGTAGGACATAATAGTCCCTGTGCAAGAGACAGATAGAAATGGTGCCAGCAAGAAGAAGAAGACAACACAAGGTCCAGTGGGGGGAAACAACCCAACTCAAAAGAAACACATGAAACAGAAGAAACCATAGGGTGGTTCCACACAAGGCCCACCACGCACATGACAGACACCAAGAGTTACAAGAGAACAAATGTATGCAGCAGAAGTAAGAACAAAGATAGAGGATATACCTATGGAAGAAGAAGTTCAATAGAAGACAGGGATGGATATGGATATGCCAAAGAGATTTGAGCCATCATATTTCCAAAGGAAGAGAACAGGGGAGCAAGAAAGCGGCTCAAGGAAGAAGGAGAAGGCCCATAGGACACCACCTCATACATCACTGAAAACATATGATGTTGAATTAGTAGCCACAACCATTGAAGATCGACTATCATAGGCTTGGGAGAATGCTGAGAAACATAGGGCTTCAATAATTGAGCAGGTGCAGGAGGTAAAAATTGCACTAGAGCAATTAAATATAAGGATAGAGCAGTGACAGAAAGACACACTAGTAAAGGCTATGGAAGGAATGCTAGCATGGGAAACAATACATATCATAGTGTAGGAGAGCACAAACTTCATGATAACACCAAATATGTTGTACATTGATGAGGAGGCAACACAAAAGCCTCTAAAGGAGATAGAGACATTGGACTTGGCGTTGCCCAATATTTGTAAGAAGGCGCTATATAAATTGCAGATCAGTGTCGCACAGGAAATCCAGTCCAGGGCAAGGTCGGATGTGACAAACTTACAAACAACGAGGGAGGATAAAATCACACCGAGGGAAGCCATTAGCCAGGAAGGGAAGGAGAAGCAGTTAGTGAAGCAGAAGGTAGAAGAGATGGAGAAACACATTGGCACAGTGTTTTAAACCATCCCGGACAACGCAAAATCATAGGAAGCATCATCAGAATAAAATATGAAGAAAATAGCTCAGGCCTTGGAACAATACAAGAGCCAAATAAAGGAGCTAGGGGAGCACGCATTACCCACTACCTGTCTTGAAGTAAGAGCGCAGCAAGAGAAAGACACAGCGTAATTTGCAGAAAATATAGCATAGGATATACAAAGGATGACAGAGTTGTTGGAGTAAAGTGGCCAACTGTGGACACAAGTACAAGAAGATGGAATCTTGCAGGAGATGCAAGGAAAGAAGGATAGGGTCCACGCATCAATGGCAGAATTGAAACAGAGACAGAAGACAATGTCACTGCCAAAAAATATTAAGACAACTGCAGAAATGAAGAGTCTGCAGTCAGAAGAAAAGGTAGTGCTAGCAGAGAATATTGTGAGGCAAGCTCAGTTGGAGCCTCTGCAGGAAAAGGCTGAACAGTTGGTCATGGAGATTGACACAATAAAATCAAGGGTGGAACAGATAGGCTTGGAGGGGGGAGAAATATTGAAACCTCCATTCACTGCGCTGAAGGTAGAATCCATGGCAGAGAAGAGAAACTAGGCTCAAGGGAAATGCTAGCAAGAAGCATAAATGTATGAAGCACTGGCACAAGCAGTGAAATATGCAAGATTCAGTGAGTGACTCGGGATGAGTCACGATGTCAGTGTTGGGGGCCTGTTGGTGCAGGCCAATTTTGGAAGAAATCGATGCAGTGCCGGAAAATAGGGAGCACGCCAGAAATAAAGGAAAAGCAGCGCTGGAAACAGAGGAAAACCAGTGCCGAGGAAAATTAGTTACAAAGTGGACAAAACTACTGCGGAGAAGTTGGAAAGTGGACAAGCATCGACTTGGATAGTGGTTGGATCGTGGAAAAACCTAATTCTCTTAGGGTTAGGGTTTTTATAAGGGCTTTGTCCCATTTTTTTGTATAAGTAGAATGTATTAGGACTATGAAAAGGTTGTCCTTTAGTTGGTTAGGAGGTTTTGTTGAGAGATTGTTTAAAATTTCTAAGTCTTGTGAGGACTATTGTGATCTGTGGAGATCAATTGTAATGGAGGAAGAAATGTACAGTGCATAGCACTAGATTTTGCATGAAGAATAATAAAGAGCTGAAGCGACTCATCTTTGTGGACGTAGCCCCAGGAGGGGGTGAACCATGATATATCTAGGTTATGTGTGTATGTGTGTAGTATTTCTAATTATATTTTCTTTAATGAGTTTTATGATGAACATGTTAGAATAGTAAAGGAAATAATACTACACACTAAGGATAAACTGATGAAATCTATAGAACAACACTAAATGGATGAATGTCATAATTAGTATTCAAATCTGGATCTCATGCTACAGTAGATGAATATATGTCTGTTGGTATATGCTGTTATAATGGTTAATAGAGTTCTGTTGGAATAGTTGTGTGAATGGTCAAAACTAACATCCATTTGGAGTTAGCATAATAAATGGGTATTCAAGGTTTAACAAGTGAGTAGATCTAACACCCCTAAGAGAGAAACACATCCCATCCCATGGTTTTAGAAATCTGATTCCTACAACCACCCATTGAAGCGATCTTGGGTGAGACTGCGCGGTGTTCTATGTTCCCTTCTGGTATCCAGAAGGGTTGATGGTCGAAGGGTCATTGGTAATCCTATAGTTAGAACCTGGGTCAGCCCATAATAGCCAACAATTGTTTTGTTGCGGGTTGGAACTCAAAAGATTAGATCAGTAGGGATGTATCATGCAATATAATGTGAAGGCTTAGAAAGGGGATGTTTTTAGGTTGGAACCCCATGAAAGCGGATATTGAAAGATGGTTGATAGTTCAGGAACTAGATTTTTCCCACAAAGATAATAGAAGCCTTAGGTTTAAACCAAGACAATACTTGGAGAGATATGTATTCAATGAAATACATGAGAGTTTCTTTAGTGAGTTTCCCATGCTATTGCAAGAGTGGATAGCATGTTTGAAAGAAACCGATCCAAAAAATAGAGTTAGATCAGTGGAGTGGACAGAAGAGAATATTGCGCAGTTGAAAAGGGCGAATACCAAATTCACGCGCGCAGTAGATTTATGGCTAGACGACATTGTAGTGGGGTATATCACTGAGTTTACAGTAGGTGCATCGAAGTCTTACAGTGTATCAGAACATGCATTTATTAAGGGCCCAAGGGGAAGGTACAACAGGTCATTGTACACTTCAATCAAAAGATTATTGCATGATAAAGGGGTATTAACTATGGAATCAGACAACTAAACTACCCTGCGTGCATGGGGGAGTTAGGGAAAACACCGAGGAAGGTATGAGATGGAGGGGGAAATGGATAGAGGAGAGTGCAGTAAATAGAAATATCCCATTATGATGGATCAAGAGGAGATCCAAGAAATTTTACAGAAGGCAGGAATGATGCGCAGTGGCAGACCCTACCAGTATAAGCTCAATACAAAGGAAAGAGAAGTAGCCAGGAAGGAAGGCATGGAGAGTGATGAGGAAGAGGTAGAGGATATCTGTGTTGTAGAGAACATTGAAGAAATACTGTGTGCCACATATGAAAGAAAGACTAGAGGAGTGGGATCTAATGAGGAAGTAGGTATCCCTGTCCATATCTGAATCAGTGTAGAACCTACAACCCCATGTACAATTAACAAATCAACAAAGAAATAGTTGTTTAGAGAACCAATGACTAATGGTAAGAGGAATATAGGATATCATAATAGAAGTGAGGGTACAAGTGGAAGTATCAGTAGCAGTGCAGGTAGTGATACAAGTGGAAGTACTAGTAGCAACACCAATGGGATTTCAAGTCCAAACAACAGTACACAGATAGTAGTACCATACAAAGCAGGTACAACACACTCTACAATGGCAGACATAGACCCAACGATAATATTACCAGAGTTTCATGGGGATGGATCAGAAGACCCAGAGAAGCACCTATTCATGTGTGTGAGAATATGGGAAGCAAAAAGAATCATTGATGAGGCAACAAAAGTAGGGCAACTAGCAATAATGTTCATAAACCATGCACTGTATTGGTACACAAATCTAGCAGTAAATAATCCACAGGGTGCATCGGGAATAGTAGAAGAGATCAAGCATGCACTGATCACTGAGTTTTAGAGGTCAAAATCAGAGGATAAGTTTATGAATGAGATGATTGAGGTTAGACAAAAATCACGAGTCTGTATGGGACATCGATCAGAAGTTCAATACATTGAAAGGTAAACTGAAGTATCTCATTTATAACATGCATCACATATAGTTGTTTATAAATTCTCTGTTATCACATTTCAAATATCCATTGAGACAACATAAATTTGAAAACCAAGCAGAGGCACTGCAAGAAACGATGCAGTTAGAGGAGAATCAATATAAGAAGACAAATCCAACTATAGAGGAGTTGAAGGAAGATCTGAAGAACTTGATAGTGAAATTAAACCAGAATAAAAGTAGGGAGAAAAGAGAAGCAGTGTGGTGTACCTTGTGTAGATCAGAGGGACATCTTAAGAATGAGTGTCCAACATTTGCGCAGTACCTGGGAGTAGGGCTGCCTAATCCATTTCCTATAGGAGGACCTTTGTGTGAAATATGAAAGACACATAGGCATGATCCTTATCATTGCCCTATGATGCAGAAGTGTTGGACCCTTCATTTTGTTGGTTAGAAGTTGCGCAAAACACATTGCAGCTTCATTTTGGAGAATGGAAGTTGCGCAAGTTGTTGAGGAGTTATATAGCACAAGAAAGGAAGAAACAAAAAATGGTTAAAGGGAAAATGCAACATCAGCAGAAAGATCAAGAAAATAAAGAACTCTTGAGTTCCTAACCAACAATATTGGATTATATATAGGAGACCGATGTGATTGTAATAGGATAATAATGAATAATGATAGGCTAATAGTGAAAGGTCGATGAAAGGGTTGTAATGTCATTATTCTAGTATGTTAGTCCAGAGATATTACTATTCTTGTTGTTGAATATCGATGTTGTGATGAGAGTCACTGATGTAATGGGCCAATACTATAGTATAGTTGAATATGGAGATCTGGGTGAGAACCAGACAAACAATGTATCATATTTTGGTATTATCAATATAAACAGAGGCCTAAATTTTGAATATACATATTGTCTATTTAGTATTAAGGCATGAATGGAATGTTGTTCTTCATTACCTTTATTCTTGATGTACCTAAATGTGTATTTATGAATGGAAACGGAACTTTGTTTCTTTATTTCCCAGTTAGGAATTATTCAATATTGTTACAGGGTTAGTCTGTTCTGTGCAAGATTACAGTGAGCCTTGATACCTTAGAGGTATGTCTAAGTATTCTCCTTACACTTCCCTCTCTTTCATGTCTTGGTTGCACTTTGGGTGAGACTTATTCCCTCCCAGGAAGATGAAAATGCCAGTGCTCTAGACTACTTCGGTACCTTTTGTTGGTAACCTAAGAAGGACCCTGGTCTGAACACTTTTTCACCAACAAGAATTACAATACGGAAACGAAGAGTACTTTCTATAACTTTTGTAAGTCAGTGGAACATGAAGACAAAAATTGTAGAACTCTGGAGTTAATGAAGGAAAGAACCTCATATGCATACAAGATGCAGGCTGAGTTGATGGCAAGACATACTGCACCACATTTTGGCAATATGCAACAGTTTCAAGCAGTGCCATAGTTTCAACAAACTCCGCAGCATAATTAGGCACCACAATATCAGAAAATGGATCCAAAAGGGAACATAGGAGGATTCAGAGGTAGAGGAAGAGGAGGAATGGGCAGAGGAAGAGGGACTATTATCTACCATAATTGTCAACAACAAGGACACTACACCAAAGATTTTTCTCAATCAGCAACAACATGTATATACTGTCACGCAACAAATCACATGACAGAAGATTGCCCGAAGTTAATGACAAAGATTCAGGAAAAGAGGAATCTAAATAACCAAAATTTTCGGTGGATTGCTGCAGAAATAAGGGATCCTAGGAGGAACATCAATATAGTGACTAGAGGAGTGAAGACAGGAGAATATGCACATGATCAAAAGAAGGAATCTCAGTGATGGATTCAAAAGAACACTCAGCCGCAACAACAATTTGATGCAAAGATGGAGAAGGAAAATTTCAAGGAAGAAAAGAAGGAGTTACTGAAGGATAATTTCGCCTCCACATCGAATAATACACCGATGTATGATACTCCTATTTTTTGATATGCCTCAGTCTTTGGATCATACTTACAAAGGAGAGAAAACATAGAAAGTAAGTAACTTAAAGGATTTCCTAGAATTTTTCTTTAAATTACTTAATGATAAGAATTCCATGGATTTGTTTAAAAGTGTTCTTGAGAAATATAACATAGAGGAAGGGCTAGGAATAGAACCAAAGAAGATTAGTCAAGTCCATAGAAAGAAAAGAACTAGCAGAGAGTTCAGATTGAATGAAAATATAGGAGACTTTAACATAGGAAATGTTATCCTAGACTTAGGATCAGATGTCAACATTTTACCAAAGAATACTTGGGAAGCAATGGGAGAACCTACACTATGGTATTCCAATATCCGATTGAAGCTAGCAAACCAACAGAGAGTGATTCACATAGGTAGACTGAAGAATACAATAGTACATATGGATGGTGTGCGCACCATAACATATTTTTAAGTGATGGATATGGTGGATGAGTCTATACCATTTCCAACACTATTGGGAATTGATTAGGCCTTTGATAATCATGCCATAATTAATTTAAAGACTAGAAATATGATATTTGAAGCTGAGAACTTTAGGGTAGTAGCACCTTTAGATCCCTCGGATTGTGAAAGATATATAGAACCTGTGCCTGATGGTGTTCTAGAGGATGATGTAAACCAGTTGTATAGGACTACTACATGAGAGGAATACTATGTGAATCCAATTGCAAATGGAGTACTCAGTTGGAGGAGTATTAATTCTGACATGTCAGATTCTGATACTAGAGTAGAAAATTGGCAGCAAAGATTGCATGAAGTCTCTACTAGGAGGTGCGCCAGAGTTACATGTGTAGTAAGATGGGTTGGGACAGAAGTAAGACAATTTCCCACATCTACTGAAAAGGAAAATTTAGAAAACTTCCTGATAGAGTTCGAATCAGAATTTTTGGATAGTTAAAGATTATTAGTTTTGGACATACCACTGAGGGACACACTTGCACGATGGTGGGGTGCACATAATAAGGTAATTCAGTACTTTGATTAGGGAGAAAAGGGGAATCCAATGGGATAGGTCCCAAATAAGTGTGTTGGTAGGACCACTATACTTTTTTTTTACTCCTGCGGAGTTATACTCTGAGCTGAAGAATACTGCAGTGTTGAAATGCCCAAATTCTTAACAGTAAGAAATATGTAGTAATTTCACAACTAGAATGTAGGAGGCATAGTTGCACGACAATAGGTCTTGTATTTTCTGTCTCTGTTTCCTTCCCAAGGGTTAGGGTATTCAAGGGTTCTATAGACAAGGATTTTACCTCTACTATATCTCTCTGATATACGTGCGGAGTCCAACAGTAGTACTTGACCCAATATCTCAAGGCACCAACTAAAGAGGCTAGATCGTTCCCTTATACATACTACCCGACTACCTAGGTACTAGAGAGTATCTTCCTGAGTGTTGTTCTCGATGGAACTATAGCAGTCAAGAGTCCAATTGGTTTATCTATAGAGGGCTTCAAGAGATCTAGGTTGATCCGTATACAGGTATTGTTGTTACACATCCAAATCACTCAACTGGATAAGTGTCGCACATACCTCTCACTTGTCGCAAGTGTCGCAACTCCTGTACGACTTGTCACAAATGTTGCAAGTTGGTCATAAGGGTGTCGTAAATATTGTTGGATTATGTTACATCAATGACGACATCACAGAGGCACTTAAAACACCTCATTTACTCAGTTTGAAAGAAGGAAATTGGTCTACTGAAGTCAAACATCTCTTGACACCTTGGAAGGCTTCATAATCAAGGTTTTGGAAGGGGAACGCTCCTCTAACACTATCTGAGGAGCGCTGGCGCCCCTCCACCATGGCTGAGAAGCGTTATAAAGCTTTTCCACCCCTTTGCAGGAGCGTTACCCAAGTTTGGAGCGCTGGCGCTTCTATGGACCTTTCTGGGAGTGTTATAGCACTCTGTGACCTTTTTCAAGGAGCGCTCCCTATTCTGGGTGAACTGTTAAGCCCAGTGAGAAAGATAAGGGGAGAATCATTCGAGTTTAGGAGGCAGTTAAGCTCGAATTATTGGTTTTGTCAAAAGATCTCTCAACCAAGGAAGAGGTTCCTAACTGGTTCTAAACATAACTTGAGTGGTTAGCCTCTTCCCAACCTATATAAGCAACCTCTAATGGTGAAGAGAGGGGGAAGAAATGTATATGTGAAACTTATGATCTTGGAGGAAATCTGCAGTCAGCTAGAGAAGAACCATCAGTGCAGCTGCTGCCATCCAGGTTGTGGATCTTTCAGACAAGGGTTAGACGAAGGGGACCTGACGAAG
>SNQJ01S0018100.1:37260-51526 GCA_010110895.2 Picea sitchensis | reverse complement strand
TGCAGTCAGCTAGAGAAGAACCATCAGTGCAGCTGCTGCCATCCAGGTTGTGGATCTTTCAGACAAGGGTTAGACGAAGGGGACCTGACGAAGCTGTCGCATTCGCATCTACGATTGTAAGTACTGCTGTCGTTATTCTCATTAATATGATATGCTTGGCCTGTTTCTTTCTAGTTTGTGTCCGATGCTACATGAAATTATCATTCAGTGATAGATCTGTTTTCAAGCTAATGTAAATAGAGTAGGAAGCGGTCGTGTCTTGATTTGTCCGCAGACCTCAACGAGGAGCAAAAGATTGGAGCGCAACTCGGAGCGTGCAGGGAAAAACGTCAGTTAAAAGGTACTTCTGTTACTCTTCCTTCTCATGCATTAGGCTTAGATAGATTCGAAAGAAATTCAGTGTCCATGATAAGAACTTTTCTGTCTAGGGTTAAGGTCAAGCCTTAGAGGTCGATCTACTTGTCCGTAGGCAAATTTTCCTACAACAATCTTGAAAATGAATTCATTGCATAGATATCAATGAGATATTTCCAATGGCATGTGAATCACCTCCAATAGAATTCATATGAGAAGGTTATGGCCTTTCAAAGTTTTGATGAAACAAGGCAAAATTTCCAAAAGGGGAGTGCCATGTGGCACCACTTGAAGGGTGACATGTGGAATCCATATAGGTCATACGGTGCTGACATGTCTTATCATACAATGACATGGTAGGTATAGTGGTAGCATAGTCAGTAGGTCATGTAGTGATGTGGCATGATTGTATAGGTCGAGGAAAGGTGGACCAATGAGGGAGCACATCGTGGAAGTATCCCATTGGTCGAGTATGGTTAAGGTCGAATAAAGGTTTTTGTGAGCCTGAAGGATCAAATCCGGGTCTTTTGTTTGATAATCCAATGACCTCACCACTATACCATCGCTATGTTTCTTAACCATATATGGAATTAAAGTCATTTGAGTTTGTTCAAGGTTCGGTTGCATAAAAATAGGATCAAAGGTATAGCCATTGATCCCATATTTGTTGTATATTAATGTTATAACCAAAGTTTCTAGGCATTTAAAATTATATGAAATTAAATCTATTAACAAAGTGCCAAAGGGGGAGAGTTCCGTTGGTTTGAACCCACAACCTCCTCCGACACATACCAACATTTTAACAACAAGCACCTACAAATATGCCACAAGGGTCGGTTGTTATAACAAACCAACCAAAATACATTTAAGTTGTTGCTAAGATTCTGGATGGTGGTTGGGGGTTGATGTCCTATTTAATTTAGCATGTGGACCAAGGTATGGTACAAAGTATGAAACATAGAAGTGTGTTCCAAGGTGCATCGAAATTCATGCCCAAGGAGTATCAAGATTTTGAGTCCGCATCATATAGCATGCCAAATGGTTCCTATTGGAAAGTTGGTTTAGAGAGTTGGTTTTCATTGATGTCAACCCTTGGAGAGTGATATTATAGATTGATGTCAACCCATGGAGATTGATGCCAACCCTTGGAGAAGTCCGATAGAAAATTCTGGTAGGACAAAGGTATGGGTAAGGGACCCGAGTTTGTTTGAGTTATAAATTCATGAATACCATTGAATATGTATGTAAAACTATTCTAGATGGATATTACATGTCATGCCATTTCTGGTGATATGTGGAACATCACATAACTCCTCACAGTTACAGATTTATGGCCATGTGAATTTGGAGAACCCTCATGAGTTATCTAGAAGCCCCTAGAAAGTCAAAGAAGTCAAATTATTCTAGAATATCCTAGAAAAAGTTGATTAGTCAAGTGGGTGAAACTAGGAGTTAATCTTGGGTTAAGTGGTTGCATTAAGAAAATAATTAAAGGTAATTTAGTTGCAACAAATAGCTAATTAAGGAAAGTGGTTGAGTTAAGTGGACAAAGGTTGAATAGTCAAAGTGGAAAAAGTGGTGAAGTGGACAAAAGTGGGTTAATGGGATAGCCTTAAAATATGGAGTAAGAGGTAAAGTTGTTACAAGGAAAGTTCTAGAGAAAGGCACTTGGAAAGTATAAATAAGAGAGAAAGGGACTCTTATTTGCACTTATTTTTGAATATAATTGAATATCCATTTGTTAAAGGTCATTTGGGAAGGTATTATTGATATATCAAATTCAAGAAAGAAATATCACGGAAGAAAAATCATGGAAGAAAAACTACGGTAGCAAAACCACGATAGAAAAATTGCGGCAGCAAAATCATGGTAGCAAAATCGTGAAAGAAAAATCACGCCAGTAAAATTGTGGAAGAAAAATCTTGGAAAAAAATCATGACAACAAAATTGCAGCAACAAAACCTTGGCAGAAGATTCGTGGAAGTAAAACCACAACAGCGGAATCGCGACAGCAAAAACGAGGCAACAGAATCGCAACAAGAGAACCATGGTAGAAAAACTGTGGCAACATAACGCTACAAGAAGAAAAAGGTATGATTTTCATATGTGTAGTGTTGAATCTATGAATCTGATTGAGGGTTTTCCTTGTAAATCTGTTGGATGCCCTCTTGGAATTTTAGGGCTTGCTGTAGAGTTTATATGAGGCAAATCTATTGAAGTTTAGTACTGATTCATAGTTGGTTATATTGGAATAATCTTTAATGCATGGTTGAAGTCTATTTATGATAGATATGGCACATCTTGTTTGAGGTATGTTTTGTGAGTGAGGGTTTATCTCTTGAGATGGTATTGTTTATTCAGTATAGTTACATATATCATATTTGTTGAGGGATATAGTTGGTTGGTATTTGGCATATGGATATTTGTCTTCATGTTGTGTATGTGAGAGATATATTGATGATGTTGGGTTGAGGCTTGCTATTGTGATCATGAGCATGAGCTCCATGAGATCAGATCTGATTTGATAGAGAGGATAGGCTGATATTACATTTATTGGTACAGGGTTTGTTGTAGGTTGTTGGCATAGATTAGTATAGGTTTATAGTGGTATATCTCACAGTGACAGTGTGGCATTGATTTCATCATATATTTGGAATTTAATTTCAGGGCAGTTTGACGGGGTAAGGAAAGGGGATTGTATCTTCCTTTCGGTCGGTGTCATAGAGTCAAGGATTTGGAGCCTCCTTCAGGTTGGATCCTGAGAACTAGATGGTTGTATCCACCTTCTAGTTTTAGCCAAATAACTTAGGGGGTTGGAGCCTCCTTTTGGTTGTAGCTAGAGAATTGGGGAGTTGGCGCTTCCCTTAGGTTGTAACATGAGAAGGTAGGGGCTTGGAGCCTCCTTCCAGTTGGAAATGGAGAATTGGAATTTGGTGCTTCCTTGAATGTAATTCTTAAATACATATAAGAAAAACATTTTTTGGTTTTCTCCCATATTGGGTTTCAATGTAAAATACTAGTGTATTGTGCATTGTGTGGATGTGTCTATTATTGTTTATTATGCACTGATGGATGTTAATGTTTTATGATGCAACATTATATTGATGACGAAATGATGAACATTGTTGAATAATTTAAAAGAATATACATTGTGGTTAAAAGGATTTATAACTGGTATNTAGTAATCCAACAATTGGTATCAGAGCAGGTCCTTCAAGACATAGTTTAACCATAGAAAGGAGATCATGGATCATGCTAGAGTTGGGATATGACAATTTAATGGTGAGAAGTATGTGTTGGACATATTTTCATTGATGTCAACAGTCGATGTCATTGTGATGTGATGATAATTTATCATTGATGAAATTGTCATTGATTTCAACAGTATAATAGTTAAGAGATGATGAAAATGTCAAACAGATTACAAAGAATGAAAATGTCAGACAGTATGCATAGATCAAAGCTCACAAGGAAAAGTGCATTGCAGAAACATGATCAGATCAAGTTCTGACCGTTGGATACGCAAACACTAGATAAAGGGCATGGATTGATTGTGGAGCACGAAAGGAGAATTAAACAATGCGTTAATTCCTATCCCTCAATTAGTCTAGACTGTGAGATTACAAGAGAAGGACTGTTGGAGGACTGGTCAATGATCAGATCAATTCGTGACCATTGGATATGAAAGCACTAGATCAAGAGAAGGGATTGATTGTGGAGCGTGAAGGGAGAATTAAACAACGCCTTAATTCCAATCCTGCAATTAATCTAGATCGTCAATTCTCACCCACCAATAGATCTATGGTTGGCATCAGTTTCACTACCAACGAGCATTTTCCATTGTGGAACTTGACAATAGTTTTGAACGTCGTGCTAGTGAGGACCCCACAATCATCCCTAATTGTTGATCTACTTTGGGAGAATTTTGGACCATTGGATCAAGTTGAGTGGAAGGACAGAGTAAGACATAAAGAAGGACCATCAAATCTGAAGCAGGAGCTTCAGGATGTTTCCTAGTCATTAGATCAATATTTTATCTAGAGCTAATTATTAGTCGTCGATCTAGAATAGAAAAGGGGAACTGTTAGATTGACAGTGGTCAACTTTGACCTGACCACTTCGACAGAAAAGGGTTGAGAATAAGTAAGATTACTTGAAGGTCAAAGTCCCAAAGTGGACATGCATAATTTGATCTGAGGAAAACTTTGGATAATATACTGACCGTTGGATCGAGTAAAGTGGAAGGATAGGATAAGAAAAGATGAAGGTTGGAGCCATGAAGTCTCGAAGTAAATGAGGACCATCGAATCTGGACAATACATGATGATAGTTGGATCATAATAGTGATCAACTTAGCCACTGACAACTTCGAAAGAAAAGAATTGAGAACAAGTGAGATTACCCGAAGGCTGAAGTCCTAAAGTGACATGATTCATCTGATATGAGGAACACTTCGAGAAGTATCCCGACCATTGGATCAAGGAAAGTAGAAGGATAAGATAAGCAAGGAAAAAGGCCTGAGATCTTGAATACCCAAATTCCTAATAGTCGTTGGATTGGGTTAATTCTTTTCAGGAGTTAGGACAACTGTTAGATCTAGGAGAAGAACATGTGCCACATGAGGAGATCCACATCAGCAAGACTACGTCAGCAAGGACAAGTGGTGCAATCAGAATATGACAAGTGTTAAAGTGCAGTTGCCATTTAAGGTATGTGTAAGTCTTGAATCTAAGTGACATGTGGTAGCAACACAATCAGTTCCATGTCAACAAGTTACGTCACTTTGGGAGTTTGTACTTTGGGAGTTTCACAACCAACAAATACCCGAAGTTTGGAAGTTCTGAAATGAACGAGAACTATTCATCGTGCAAATAACATCCAACCGTCTAATATAATTAAGTGAAATGAACTCCAGAATATTGAAGGACTATGAAGGAGAAATCACCTGAAGTGTCAAAGGTTGAATTTAGCTCTAACGGTTGATCTAATTCAAGAGTGTTATCGACCGTTGATCAAATGGAATGATAAAATAAGCGTAAATCATGAAGTGACGCTAAATGTTGATCTACTTCAGAGAGCGTTCTCAACCATTGAAAATTATGGACATGTGTCTTTTATTTGGGAGATTTGTAAAGAGGCTGGAATTCATGAAGGACGAAGTCCTAAAGTAATGACAATCATCCATCTCATCGTGCAATTAAAATGTGAGTGTAGATCTTGACAAGTGATCAAGAACTTATTTAGCCTAGCGCTTGGTCACCACCTGTGGTCATATGGAATAGAGAAATAAGGGTAAAAGAAGAGGCAGTGCTTAAATCAATGAACTCGTGGTTTTGCGCATATGGTCATATGTAAATGGTTTGAAGGAAGCACCTCATACAAATTTAATTCGATAGAGAGTTAAAACTAAAACAATACAGAGAATTGATAAAATATTAAATATGATCTTTTGGTGAATTGAGAACACACCAGAAGCATGAGTACGATATTATGAGTCGATCCATGTATGTGATCAAATCATGAAGAAAAAAGAACTGACACACAGTCATGATTAAAAGAGAATTAATTCATGAGAATTATGAATAAAGAATAAAAAGGAAAATGATATTATTTAAAACAAAAAATCGTGGCAGAAAAACTACAGTAGAAAAACCATGGTAGAAAAATTGCGGCAGCGAAATCGTGACAAAAAAATAGTGGAAATAAAATCATGGAAGAAAAATCATGGCAGAAAAATCACGATAGGAAAATCGGGGTAGAAAATCCGCAGCAGCTGATTTGCGGCAGCAAAACCACAACAGCAAAATCACGATAGCAAAACTGCGGCAATAGAATTGCGACAGCAGAACCGTGGTAGAAGACCGTGGAAACAGAACGCAACAAGAAGAAAAAGGTATGGTTTTCATACGTGTAGTGTTGAATCTATGAATCTGATTGAGGGTTTTCCTTGTAAATATATTGGATGCCCTCTTGGAATTTTAGGGCTTGCTGTAGAGTTTATATGAGGCAAATCTATTGAAGTTTAGTACTGGTTCATAGTTGGTTATATTGGCATAATTTTTAATGCATGGTTGAAGTCTATTTATGATAGATATTTCACATCTTGTTTGAGGTATGTTTTGTGAGCTAGGGTTTATCTCTTGAGATGGTATTTTTTGTTCAATATAGCTGCATATATCATATTTGTTGAAGGATACATTTGGTTGGTATTTGGCATATGGATATTGGTCTTCATGTTGTGTATGTGAGAGATATGTTGATGATGTTGGGTTGAGGATTTCTATTGTGATCATGAGCATGAGATCCATAAGATAAGATCTTCTTTGATAGAGAGGATAGGTTGATATTACATTTATTGGTACAAGGTTTGTTACAGGTTGTTGGCATAGATTGGTATAGGTTTACAATGGTATATCTCACATTGACAGTGTGGCATTGATTTTATCATATATTTGGAATTTAATTTCAGGGCAGTTTGATGGGGTAAGGAAAGGGGGTTGCATCCTCCTTTTTGTTGGTGTCGAAGAATTAGGGAGTTGGATCTTCCTTCAAGTTGGAGCCTGAGAACTAGGTGGTTGTATCCACCTTCCAGTTGTAGTCGAATAACTTAGGGGGTTGGAGCCTTGTTTTGGTTGTAGCTAGAGAATTGGGAAGTTGGCGCTTCCCTCAGGTTGTAACCTGAGAAGGTAGGGGCTTGGAGCCTCCTTCTAGTTGGAATTGGAATTTGGTGCTTCATTGAATGTAATTGTTAAATACATATAAGAAAAACATTTTTTGGTTTTCTCCCACATTGGGTTTCCATGTAAAATACTAGTGTATTGTGCATTGTGTGGATGTGTCTCTTATTGTTTATTATGCACTGATGGATGTTAATGTTTNTTGAATGTAATTGTTAAATACATATAAGAAAAACATTTTTTGGTTTTCTCCCACATTGGGTTTCCATGTAAAATACTAGTGTATTGTGCATTGTGTGGATGTGTCTCTTATTGTTTATTATGCACTGATGGATGTTAATGTTTTATGATGCAACAATATATTGATGAAGAACTGATGAACATTGTTGAATAATTTAAAAGAATAGACATTGTGGTTAAAAGGATTAATAAGTGGTATAAATTGTTCATTACTTATTCACCCCCCCTTTTAGTAATCCAACAATTCGTATCAGAGCAGGTCCTTTAGGACATAGTTTAATCACTGGAAGGAGATCATGGATCATGCTAGAGTTGGGATATGACAGTTTAATGGTGAGAAATATGTGTTGGACATATTTTCATTGATATGTTGTCATTGACATCAATAATGGATGTCATTGTGATGTGATGATAAGTTATCATTGATGAAATTTTCATTGATTTCAATAGTATAATAGTTATCAGAGAATGAAAATGTCAAACAGTATGCAGAGAATGAAAATGTCAGATAGTATGCATAGATCAAATCTCAGAAGGAAAAGTGTGTTGCAGAAACACGATCAGATCAAGTTGTGACCATTGGATACACAAACACCAGATAAAGGGAAGGGATTGATTGCGGAGCATGAAGGGATAATTAAACAATCCGTTAATTAATATCCCAAAATTAGTCTATACCATCATATTACAAGAGAAGGATTGTTGGAGGATTGGTCAACGATTAGATCAAGTCATGATCGTTGGATATGAAAGCACCAAATCAAGGGCAGGGATTGATTGTGGAGCACAAAGGGAGAATTAAATAACACATTAATTCCAATCCCATAATTAGTATCGAACGTCGATTTTCACCCACCAATAGATCTATGGTTGGAATCTGTTTCACTACCAACGAGCAGTTTCCATTGTGGAAATCAAAAATATTTTTAAACGTCGTGCCAGTGAGGACCCCACAATCATCCCTAATCATTGATCTAATGTGGGAGCATTCTTGACCGTTGGATCAAGTTGAGTGGAAGGATAGAGTAAGACATAAACAAGGACCATCATATCTGAAGTAGGAGCTTTGGGATGTTTCCCAGCCGTTAGATCAATATTTTATCTATATTTAAGTATTAGTCATCCATCTGGAATAGAAAAGGGGAATTGTTAGATCGATAGTGGTCAACTTCGGCACTGACCACTTTGGTAGAAAAGGGTTGAGAACAAGTCATATTACCTGAAGGCTAAGGTCCCAAAGTGGACATGAATCGTTCGATCTAAGGAACACTTCGGATAATATACCAATTGTTGGATCGAGTAAAGAGGAAGGATAGGATAAGAAAAGATGAAGGTCGAAGCCCCGAAGTCCTGAAGTAAATGAGGACCAAAGGATCTGGACAATACATGATGATCAATCGATCAAAATAATGGTCAACTTCGACGCTGACCACTTCGGAAGAAAAGAGTTGAGAACAAGTAAGATTACCCGAAAGCTAAAATCCTGAAGTGGACATGAGTCATCCGATATGAGGAACACTTCAGGAAGTATCTCGATCGTTTGATCAAGGAAATTAGAAGGATAGGATACGCAAGGAAAAAGGCTTGAGATCCTGAATACCTAAATTCCCGATAGTCGTTGGATAGGGTTAATCCTTCTCGGGAGTTAGGACAATTGTTAGATCTAAGAGAAGAACATGTGCCACATGAGGAGATCCATGTTAGCAAGACTACGTCAGCAAGGACAAGTGGTGCAATCAAAATATGACAAGTGTCAACATGTAGTTGGCATTTTAGGTATGTGTAAGTCACGAATCTAAGTGACATGTGGCAACCACACAATCAGTGCCACGTCAACAAGTTATGTCACTCTAGGAGTTTGTACTTCAAGATTTTCATAACTAGCAAATACCCGAAGTCTCGAAGTTCCAAAATGAACGAGAACTATTCATCGTGCAAATAACATCCCACCCTCCAATTTAATTTAGTGAAATGAACTCGAGAAGATTGAAGGAATGTGAAGGAGAAATCAGTCGAAGTGTCAAAGGCTAAATTTAACACTAACCATTGATCTAATTCGAGAGCGTTATCAACCGTTGATCAAGTGGAATGCTCTAATAAGCGTAAACCATAAAGTGACACTAAATGTTGATGTACTTCGGAGAGTGTTCTCAAACATTTAAGATTATGGACACGCGTATTTTATTCAGGATATTTGTAAAGAGGTTGGAAGTTGCAAATGATGAAGTCCCAAAGTAACGATAGTTGTCCATCTCATCGTGTGATTAAAATGTGACCGTAGATCTTGACAAGTGATCAAGAACTTATTTAGCTTAGCGCCAGGTCACAACTTGTGGGTCGTATCGAATAAAGAAATAAGGGTAAAAGAAGAGGCAACTCTTAAATAAATGAGCTCGTGGTTTTTCACATATGGTCATATGTAAATGGTTTGAATTAAGTGCCTCATATAGATTTAATTCGATAGATATTTAACACTAGAACAATACAGAGAATTGATAAAATATTAAATATGATCTTTTGGTGAACTAAGAACATAGCATAAGCATGAGTATGATATGATGAGTCGATCCATGTCTGTGATCAACTCATGAAGAAAAAAGAACCAACACACGGTCATGATTAAAAGAGAGTTAATTCATGAGCATTATGAATAAATAATAAAAAGTAAAATGATATTATTTAAACCAAAAAATCATGGCGGAAAAAATGCAGTAGAAAAACCACGGCAGCAAAATCGTGGTAGCAAAATCACGACAAAAAAATTGCAGCAGTAAAATCGTGGAAGCAAAATCGTGGCAAAAAAATCACGACAGCAAAATCAAAGAAGCAAAACCATGGTAGCAGATTCGCGACAACAGAACCACAGCAGCAAAATCATGACAGCAAAACCGCGACAGCAGAATTGTGATAGCAGAACCGTGGTAGAAGAACCGCGACAACAAAACACTGCAAGAAGAAAAAGGTATGGTTTTCATATGTGTAGTGTTGAATATATGAATCTGATTGAGGGCTTTCCTTGTAAATCTTAGGGCTTGATGTAGAGTTTATATGAGGTAGATCTATTGAAGTTTAGTATTGGTTCATAGTTGGTTATATTGGCATAATCTTTAATGCATGGTTGAAGTCTATTTATGATAGATATTTCACATCTTGTTTGAGGTATGTTTTGTGAGATAGGGTTTATCTCTTGAGATGGTATTGTTTGTTCAATATAGCTGCATATATCATATTTTTCGAGGGATACAGTTGCTTGGTATTTGGCATATGGATATTGGTATTCATGTTGTGTATGTGAGAGATATATTGATGATGTTGGGTTGAGGCTTTCTATTGTGATCATGAGAATGAGATCCACGAGATCAGATCTGAATTGATAGAGAGGATAGGTTGATATTACATTTCTTGGTACAGGGTTTGTTATAGGTTGTTGGCATAGATTGGTACAGGTTTATAGTGGTATATCTCACAGTGACAGTGTGGCAATGATTTCATCATATATTTAGAATTTAATTTCAGAGCAATTTGACGAGGTAAGGAAAGGAGGTTGTATCCTCCTTTTGGTTGGCATCAGAGAATTAGGGAGTTGGAGCTTCCTTCAGGTTGGAGCTTGAGAACTAGGTGGTTGTATCCACCTTCCAGTTGTAGCTGGAGAACTTAGGGGGTTGGAGCCTCCTTTTGGTTGTAGCTAGAGAATTGGGGAGTTGGCGCTTCCCTTAGGTTGTAACCTGAGAAAGTAGGGGCTTGGAGCCTCCTTCCAGTTGGAGATGGAGAATTGGAAGTTGGTGCTTCTTGAATGTAATTTTTAAATACATATAAGAAAAAAAAATATTGGTTTTCTCCCACACTGGGTTTCCATGTAAAATTCTAGTGTATTGTGCATTGTGTGGATGTGTCTATTATTGTTTATTATGCACTGATGGATGTTAATGTTTTATGATGCAACAATATATTGATGACAAACTGATGAACATTGCTGAATAATTTAAAAGAATAGACATTGTGGTTAAAAGGATTAATAAGTGGTATAAATTGCTCATTACTTATTCACCCCCCCTCTTAGTAATCCAACAATTGGTATCAGAGCAGGTCCTTCAGGAAATAGTTTAACCACTGGAAGGATATCATGGATCATGCTAGAGTTGGGATATGATAGTTTAATGGTGAGAAATATATGTTAGACATATTTTCATTGATATGTTGTCATTGATGTCAATAGTCGATGTCATTATGATGTGATGATAAGTTATCATTGATGAAATTTCCATTGATTTCAATAGTATATTAGTTAGCAGAGAATGAAAATGTCAGATAGTATGGAGAGAATGAAAATGTCAGACAGTATGCATAGATCAAAGATCAGAAGGAAAACTGCATTGCAGAAACATGATTAGATCAAGTTGTGACCGTTGGATACACAAGCACTAGATAAAGGGCAAGGATTGATTGCAGAGCGCGAAAGGAGAATTAAAAAACGTGTTAATTCCTATCCCACAATTAGTCTAGACCATCATATTACAAGAGAAGGACCGTTGGAGGACTGATCAACGATCATATTAAGTCATGACCATTGGATATGCAAGAAAAAAATCAATGGAAGGGATTGATTGCAGAGAGAGAAGGGAGAATTAAACAACTCATTAATTCCAATCCCACAATTAGTTTATACCATCAACCGTTACCCACCAATAGATCTATGGTTTGCATTAGTTTCACTACCAACGAGAAGTTTCCATTGTGTGACTTGACAATAGTTTTAAATGTCATGCTAGTGAGGACCCCACAATCATCCCTAATCGTTGATCTACTCCGGGAGAATTCTCGACCATTGGATAAATTTGAGCGGAAGGACGGAGTAAGACATAAAGAAGAACCATCAAATCTGAAGTAGGAGCTTCAGGATATTTCCTAGCCATTAGATCAATATTTTATCTAGAGTTAAGTATTAGTCGCCGATATGGAATAGAAAAGGGGAACCATTATATCAACAATGGTCAACTTCGGCGCTGACCACTTTGGCAGAAAAGGGTTGAGAACAAGTAAGATTACCCGAAGGCTGAAGTCCCTAAGTGGACATGAGTTGTTTGATATGAGGAACACTTTAGATAATATATCGACCATTGGATCGAGTAAAGTGGAAGGATAGGATAAGAAAAGATGAATTCTGGAGCCTCGAAGTCCTGAAGTAAATGAGGATCATTGGATCTAGACAATACATCATGATCATTGGATCAGAATAGTGGTCAAATTTGGCGCTGACCACTTTGGAAGAAAAGAGTTGAGAACATGTAAGATTCCAGAAAGGTCGAAGTCCCTAAGTGGACATGATTCATATGATCTGAGGAACACTTCAGGAAGTATCCCGATCATTGGATCAAGGAAAGTAGAAGGATAGGATAAGCAAGGTAAAAGTCTTGAGATCCTGAATACCCTAATTCTTGATAGTTGTTGGATTGGGTTAATCCTTTTCGAGAGTTAGGACAACCATTAAATCCGGGAGAAGAACATGTGCCACATGAGGAGATCCACATCAACAAGGACAAGTGATGCAATCAAAAGATGACATGTGCCAAAGTGAAATTGGAATTTCAGGTATGTGTAAGTCACGAATCTAAGTGACATGTGGCAACCACTTAGTCAGTGTGATGCCAACAAGTGACGTCAGCAAGTTACGTCACTCCGGGAGTTTGTACTTCAGGAGTTTCACCACCAACAAATAACTGAAGTCCCAAAGTTCTGAAATGAATGAGAACTGTTCATCGTGCAAATAAAATCCAATTGTTTGATCTACTTTGGTGAAATGAACTCCAAAATATTGAAGGACTCTGAAGGAGAAATCACCCGAAGTGTCGAAGGCTGAAGTTAATGCTAATTTTTTATCTAATTTAGGAGCGTTATAGACCGTTGATCAATTGGAAGGATAGAATAAGCGTAAACCATGAATTGAAACTAATCGTTGATCTAATTTGGAGAGTGTTCTCAACCATTGAAGATTATGGACACATGTATTTTATTCGGGAGATTTGTAAAGAGGTTGGAAGTTGCGAAGGAATAAGTCCCGAAGTAATGACATTCATCCATCTCATTGTGCAATTAAAACATGATCATATATCTTGACAAGTGATCAAGCACTTATTTATCCTAGCACCTGGTCACCACTTACGGTCAAATGGAATAGAGAAATAAGGGTAAAAGAAGAGGCAATGCTTAAAGCAATGATCCTGTGGTTTTGCGCATATGGTCATATGGAAATGGTTTGAAGGAAGTGCCTCATACAGATTTAATTTGATAGAGAGTTAGCATTAGAACAATACAAAGAATTGATAAAAGATCAAATATGAACTGTTGGTGAACTAAGAAAAGAGCTGAAGCATGAGTACGATATGATGAGTCGATCCATGTCTGTGATCAACTCATGAAGACAAAAGAACCGACACTCAGTCATGATCAAAAGAGAGTTAATTCATGGGAATTATGAATAAAGATTAAAAATGAAAATGATATTATTTAAAGATTAATATTATCATTTAAATGAAAAGGTACAATGGTTCAAAATCAAAAGATACAATGATTCAAAATTCACACCAGTTGGAAGACTATATAAACAAGAACGATTGGTGAGAATATGTGTAGTTCAATTTGTTGAAGTATATATATTTATATATAATGGATTGAATTAAGGTTCATTCTATCATGTTGGTGCATGTTTACAAGCTGGGTCTTGTATGAGGATTGGATTCCTCACATCTCAGTTGGATCTGAGATCAATAAGATGGGATTTGTTAAGAGGGTTGGATTCCTCATTTCTTAGTTGGATCTGAGAACTACAAGTTGGGTCTTGTGACAGAGATTTGGGTCTCTCATAATTGTTTTAATATGATATTTAATGATTGATCTTATGTATTCATTCAAGTCAAATAAATAAATAAAATATTTATTGTTTTATATATTGGTTGAGAAAATGAAATAAATATATGTTTTTTAGTTAATTTATGAAA
>SNQJ01S0018100.1:0-37162 GCA_010110895.2 Picea sitchensis | reverse complement strand
AACGACCCTAGTTGGATAAATGTTTAAGAAATTATAAAGTAAAACTAACTAGGGGATTAATTGTGTTAACAAAGTATTAATTAAACAAAGATGAATTAATGATATTAATTAAGTGAGTTATTAATTAATTAAATGATATAAATAAATTAATTAATAATTTAACTACAAACTACATTGATAACTTACGTAATGGATTTAATAGATTAATGGTATATATTATAAAATGGTTGCGTATACAACAAGGGATAAAATAAGAATCCTGAGAAGATAAAAGAATTAATGGGAATGGATAAGGGTAATAAATGGGTTAGGTAGGGAGTTAATGGGGGAGGAGTGTCAGTGAAGGAGGGATAAGGAAGGAAAGGAGTTGGAGGGGAGGATTATTCTATGGGAGTTGGGGATGGATTTTGGGGAGCTCTGAGTATTGCAGAGAGGGAGGTGAAATTTTGTGAGTGGCATTGACACAGAGGACCGGAGTTGCTGGGGGTTTTGGGCATGGAGGGCCAGGATATCCGTTGATATCTTGGGGCTAGGGAGCTACCTAGTTGGTAGGGAGGACGATTTTGGGTAGTGTTTTGCAGAAGAAGGAAGGAAGCAAGTGGCGGGGAAATAGAGGATAATAGCATCAGACTTAGGTATTTATCTAAAATTTATGCATTGTGGTATTATGTTAAAAAAAAATTTATTATTCATTGTAGAATTTAAGTTACGGAAATTACTGTGTTATGAAATTACTATGTTATGAAATTACTGTGTTATGAAATTACTGTCTTAGTTTATCAAAATAAATTGATGTAAAATTAAATCTGGCTATTACAATAGTATAATAGTTATCAGAGAATGAAAATGTCAAACAGTATGTAGAGAATGAAAATGTCAGATAGTATGCATAGATCAAATCTCAGAAGGAAAAGTTTGTTGTAGAAACACGATCAGATCAAGTTGTGACCATTGGATACATAAACACCAGATAAATGGAAGGGATTGATTGCGGAGTGTGAAGGGATAATTAAACAATGCGTTAATTAATATCCCACAATTAGTCTATACCATCATATTACAAGAGAAGGACTGTTGGAGGACTAGTCAACGATTAGATCAAGTCGTGACCGTTGGATATGAAAGCACCAAATCAAGGGCAGGGATTGATTGTGGAGCACAAAGGGAGAATTAAACAACACATTAATTCCAATCCCACAATTAGTATCGAACGTCGATTGTCACCCACCAATAGATCTATGGTTGGAATTTGTTTCACTACCAACGAGCATTTTCCATTGTGGAAATCGAAAATAGTTTTAAACATCGTGCTAGTGAGGACCCCGCAATCTTGACCGTTGGATCAAGTTGAGTGGAAGGATAGAGTAAGACATAAAGAAGGACCATCATATCTGAAGTAGGAGCTTTGGGATGTTTCCCAGCCGTTAGATCAAGATTTTATCTATATTTAAGTATTAGTCATCCATCTGGAATAGAAGAGGGGAATTGTTAGATCTATAGTGGTCAACTTCAGCCTTGACCACTTTGGCAGAAAAGGGTTTAGAACAAGTCATATTACCTGAAGGCTAAAGTCTCGAAGTGGACATGAGTCATTCGATCTGAGGAACACTTCGGATAATATACCAATTGTTGGATCGAGTAAAGAGGAAGGATAGGATAAGAAAATATGAAGGTTGAAGCCCCAAATTCCTGAAGTAAATGAGGACCAAAGGATCTAGACAATAGATGATGATCGATCGATCAAAATAATGGTCAACTTCGATGCTGACCACTTTCGAAGAAAAGAGTTGAGAACAAGTAAGATAACTCGAAAGATAAAATCATGAAGTGGACATGAGCCATTCTATATGAGGAACACTTCGGGAAGTATCCTGATCATTTGATCAAGGAAATTAGAAGGATAGGATACGCAAGGAAAAAGGCCTAAGATCCTGAATACCCAAATTCCCGATAGTTGTTGGATAGGGTTAATCCTTCTTGGGAGTTAGGACAATCGTTAGATCTAAGAGAAGAACATGTGCCACATGAGGAGATCCATGTTATCAAGAATACGTCAGCAAGGACAAGTGGTGCAATCAAAATATGACAAGTGTCAACGTGCAATTGGCATTTCAGGTATGTGTAAGTCACGAATCTAAGTGACATGTGGTAGCCACACAATCAGTGCCATGTCAACAAGTTATGTCACTCCGGGATTTTGTACTTTAGGAGTTTCACAACTAGAAAATACCCGAAGTCCCGAAGTTCCAAAATGAATGAGAACTGTTCATCGTGCAAATAACATCCCACCCTCCAATTTAATTCGGCGAAATGAACTCGAGAAGATTGAAGGACTGTGAAGGAGAAATCAGTCGAAGTGTCAAAGGCTGAATTTAACACTAACCATTGATCTAATTCGAGAGCGTTATCAACCGTTGATCAAGTGGAACGCTATAATAAGCGTAAACCATAAAGTGACACTAAACATTGATGTACTTCGAAGAGCATTCTCAAACGTTTAAGATTATGGACATGCATATTTTATTCAGGATATTTGTAAAGAGGCTAGAAGTCACAAAGGATGAAGTCTCGAAGTAACGATAGTTTTCCATCTCATTGTGTGATTAAAATGTGACCGTAGATCTTGACAAGTGATCAAGAACTTATTTAGCTTAGCACCAGGTCACAACTTGTGGGTCATATGGAATAAAGAAATAAGGGTAAAAGAAGAAGCAACTCTTAAATAAATGAGCTCGTGGTTTTGCACATATGGTCATATGTAAATGGTTTGAAGTAAGTGCCTCATACAGATTTAATTCGATAGAGATTTAACACTAGAACAATATAGAGAATTGATAAAATATTAAATATGATCTTTTGGTGAACTAAGAACACAACATAAGCATGAGTATGATATGATGAGTCGATCCATGTATGTTATCAACTCATGAAGAAAAAAGAACCAACACACAGTCATGATTAAAAGAGATTTAATTCATGAGCATTATGAATAAAGAATAAAAAGTAAAATGATGTTATTTAAACCAAAAAATCATGGAGGAAAAACTGCAGTAGAAAAACCACGGCAGCAAAATCGTGGTAGCAAAATCGCGACAGAAAAATTGCAGCAGTAAAATCGTGGAAGAAAAATCATGGCAGCAAAATCACAGAAGAAAAACCGCAGTAGCAGATTCGCGACAACAGAACCACAGCAGCAGAATCATGACAGCAAAACTGTGGCAGCAGAATTGCGACAATAGAACCATGGTAGAAGAACTGCAGCAACAAAACACTACAAGAAGAAAAAGGTATGGTTTTCATATGTGTAGTGTTGAATATATGAATTTGATTGAGGGTTTTCCTTATAAATCTTAGGGCTTGATGTAGAGTTTATATGAGGTAGATCTATTGAAGTTTAGTATTGGTTCATAGTTGGTTATATTGGCATAATCTTTAATGCATGGTTGAAGTCTATTTATGATAGATATGGAACATCTTGTTTGAGGTATGTTTTGTGAGCTAGGTTTTATCTCTTGAGAGGGTATTGTTTGTTCAATATAGTTACATATATCATATTTGTTGAGGGATACAGTTGCTTAGTATTTGGCATATGGATATTGGTCTTCATGTTGTGTATGTGAGAGATATATTGATGGTGTTGGGTTGAGGCTTGCTATTGTGATCATGAGAATGAGATCCATGAGATCAGATCTGAATTGATAGAGAGGATAGGTTGATATTACATTTCTTGGTACATGGTTTGTTATAGGTTGTTGGCATAGATTTGTATAGGTTTATAGTGGTATATCTCACAGTGACAGTGTGGCAATGATTTCATCATATATTTAGAATTTAATTTCAGGGCAATTTGACGAGGTAAGGAAAGGAGGTTGTATCCTCCTTTTGGTTGGCGTCAGAGAATCAGGGAGTTGGAGCTTCCTTTAGGTTAGAGCTTGAGAACTAGGTGGTTGTATGCACCTTCCAGTTGTATCTGAAGAACTTAGGGAGTTGGAGCCTCCTTTTGGTTGTAGCTAGAGAATTGGGGAGTTGGTGCTTCCCTTAGGTTGCAACCTGAGAAAGTAGGGGCTTGGAGCCTCCTTCCAGTTGAAGATGGAGAATTGGAAGTTGGTGCTTCTTGAATGTAATTTTTAAATACATATAAGAAAAAAAAATATTGGTTTTCTCCCACACTGGGTTTCCATGTAAAATTCTAGTGTATTGTGCATTGTGTGGATGTGTCTATTATTGTTTATTATGCACTGATGGATGTTAATGTTTTATGATGCAACATATATTGATGACGAACTGATGAACATTGTTGAATAATTTAAAAGAATAGACATTGTGGTTAAAAGGATTAATAAGTGGTATAAATTGCTCATTAATTATTCACCCCCCCTCTTAGTAATCCAACAATTGGTATCAGAGCAGGTCCTTCAAGAAATAGCTTAACCACTGGAAGGAGATCATGGATCATGCTAGAGTTGGGATACGACGGTTTAATGGTGAGAAATATGTGTTGGACATATTTTCATTGATATGTTGTCATTGATGTCAACAGTCGATGTCATTATGATGTGATGATAAGTTATCATTGATGAAATTTCCATTGATTTCAATAGTATATTAGTTAGCAGAGAATGAAAATGTTAGACAATATGCAGAAAATGAAAATGTCAGATAGTATGCATAGATCAAAGATCATAAGGAAAACTGCATTGCAGAAACATGATCAGATCAAGTTGTGACCGTTGGATACACAAGCACCAGATAAAGGGAAAAGATTGATTGCAGAGTGCGAAAGGAGAATTAAACAACATGTTAATTCCTATCCCACAATTAGTCTAGACCGTCATTTTACAAGAGAAGGACCGTTGGAGGACTAGTCAACAATCATATCAAGTCGTGACCATTGGATATGCAAGCAAAAAATCAACGGAAGAGATTGATTGTAGAGAGAGAAGGAAGAATTAGACAATGCATTAATTCCAATCCCACAATTAGTCTATACCGTCGATCGTTACCCACCAATAGATCTACGGTTGGCATTAGTTTCACTACCAACGAGCAGTTTCCATTGTGTAACTTGACAATAGTTTTAAATGTCGTGCTAGTGAGGACCCCACAATCATCCCTAATCGTTGATCTACTCCGGGAGCATTCTCGACCGTTGGATAAAGTTGAGCGGAAGGATGGAGTAAGACATAAAGAAGAACCATCAAATCTGAAGTAGGAGCTTCAGGATATTTCCTAGCCGTTAGATCAAGATTTTATCTAGAGTTAAGTATTAGTCGTTGATATGGAATAGAAAAGGGGAACCATTATATCAACAATGGTCAACTTCGGCGCTGACCACTTCAGCAGAAAAGGGTTGAGAACAAGTAAGATTACCCGAAGGATGAAGTCCCTAAGTGGACATGAGTTGTTTGATATGAGGAACACTTCAGATAATATATCGACCATTGGATCGAGTAAAGTGGAAGGATAGGATAAGAAAAGATGAATTCTGGAGCCTCAAAGTCCTGAAGTAAATGAGGATTATTGGATCTGGACAATACATGATGATCGTTGGATCAGAATAGTGGTCAAATTTTGCACTGACCACTTTGGAAGAAAAGAATTGAGAACATGTAAGATTCCCTAAAGGCCAAAGTCCCTAAGTGGACATGATTCATACGATCTGAGGAACACTTTAGGAAGTATCCCAATCGTTGGATCAAGGAAAGTATAAGGATAGGATAAGGAAGGTAAAAGGCTTGAAATCCCAAATACCCTAATTCTTGATAGTCATTGGATTGGGTTAATCCTTTTCGGGAGTTAGGACAACCATTAGATCTAGGAGAAGAACATGTGCCACATGAGGAGATCCACGTCAACAAGGACAAGTGATGCAATCAGAAGATGACATGTGCCAAAGTGAAATTGGAATTTCAAGTATGTGTAAGTCACAAATCTAAGTGACATGTGGCAACCACTCAGTCAATGTGATGCCAACAAGTGACGTCAGCAAGTTACGTCACTCCGGGAGTTTGTACTTCGGGAGTTTCACCACCAACAAATAACCGAAGTCCCGAAGTTCTAAAATGAATGAGAACTGTTCATCGTGCAAATAAAATCCAATTGTTTGATCTACTTCGGTGAAATGAACTCCAAAATATTGAAGGACTGTGAAGGAGAAATCACCCGAAGTGTCGAAGGCTGAAGTTAATGCTAACTGTTGATCTAATTCAGGAGCGTTATAGACCATTGATCAATTGGAAGGATAGAATAAGTGTAAACCATGAAGTGACGCTAATCGTTGATCTAATTTGGAGAGTGTTCTCAACCGTTGAAGATTATGGACACACGTATTTTATTCAGGAGATTTGTAAAGAGGTTGGAAGTTGTGAAGGAATAAGTCCCAAAGTAATGACAATCATCCATCTCATTGTGCGATTAAAACATGACCATATATCTTGATAAGTGATCAAGCACTTATTTATCCTAGTTCCTAGTCACCACTTGCAGTCGAATGGAATAGAGAAATAAGGGTAATAGAAGAGGCAATTCTTAAAGCAATGAGCCTATGGTTTTGCGCATATGATCATATGGAAATGGTTTGAAGGAAGTGCCTCATACAAGTTTAATTTGATAGAGAGTTAGCATTAGAACAATACAAAGAATTGATAAAAGATCAAATATGAACTGTTGGTGAACTGAGAAAAGAGATGAAGCATGAGTACGATATGATGAGTCAATCCATGTCTGTGATCAACTCATGAAGACAAAAGAACCAACACTTAGTCATGATCAAAAGAGAGTTAATTCATGAGAATTATGAATAAAGAATAAAAAGGAAAATGATATTATTTAAAGATTAATATTATCATTTAAATGAAAAGGTACAATGGTTCAAAATCAAAAGATGCAATGATTCAAAATTCACACCAGTTGGAAGACTATATAAACAAGAACGATTGGTGAGAATATGTGTAGTTCAATTCGTTGAAGTATATATATTTATATATAATGGATTGAATGAAGGTTCATTCTATCATGTTGGTGCATGTTTACAAGATGGGTATTGTATGAGAATTGGATTCCTCACATCTCAGTTGGATCTGAGATCAATAAGTTGGGATTTGTTAAGAGGGTTGGATTCCTCATTTCTTAGTTGGATTTGAGAACTACAAGTTGGGTCTTGTGACAGAGAGTTGGGTCTCTCATAATTGTTTTAATATGATATTCAATGATTGATATTATGTATTCATTCAAGTTAAATAAATAAATAAAATATTTATTGTTTTATATATTGGTTGAGAAAATGAAATAAATATATGTTTTTCAGTTAATTTATGAAAAGCGGAAAATTTTCCAAAGTTTTGTGACACTGATTCACCCCCCCCTCTCAGTGTTAAGTATCCATTTCAACAATTGGTATTAGAGAAAGTTCCTTCAACATAGTTTAAACATTGAAGGTAGATTCAGAATAAATGGGTGGACAAATTGTTATTTCCACAAATGAAGCTCCCTTATTTGATGGAACAAATTATTCATCATGGAGGGAAAATATGAAAAGATATTTGAAGTCAAGAGGATCTAGAGTTTTAGATTCAGTAGTAAGTAAGTCCTGACACTTAACTACTTCAAAGAGAAAAACCAATTCCGCAAAGGAAGCGAGGATAAACAATTTAGTAGCCTTAAAAGCAATTCATGATGGATTGTCAGACCAAGTCAAAGAAAATATGAAGCACTACAAGTATGTTAAAGAATTATGGCTCCAACTAGAAAATTGTTATCAGAATGAAACAAAAGAAGAAGATAAATTCTATCAAATTGAGGAAAAAGACTCAGATAAAGAGGATTCCTATCAAAATAAAGTACAAAACTCAGAAGAAGAGAATTCTTGTCAAGATAAGGACCAAGATAAAGAAAAGAAAAATTGCAATCAGATTGAAGAACATAATACAGAGAAAATTATTTCTAATTAGAATGAAATGCAAGATTTCATCTCAATCAACAATGAGGAAGACAACCTCATCAAGGAATTGAGGCATACCTCAGTAATCACTAAAGAAAAATTACATAATCTTAAGACTGATGTTATAGTTGCAATAGATGAGATTCATATGCAACCAAGAAATTATATGCATATTATATTTCTTCTAAATATTCTTGACCAACTTGAATACACAATTATGTGCACTTTTGAAGAGTTGGAGAAACTTCAACAGTTAGATCAATCTAACCATGAAGAGCATGAACAAAAGTTTCATCTAGAAAAGGAAGAAGAAGTCAAAAGATTGAAAACCAAAGTTACCAATCTAACAGAAGAGATGGAATAATTAAAGACACATGACAGTAAATGAAAAGATGTACTAAAATAACTAGAAGAAATAGTTAACAATATAAACACTCAACTCGAGGAAATTAAAGAGAGTGAAGAATACCTAAAGATCCAGTTAACAAGCAAAGAAAATTCTTACCACATGTTGGAATTGGAAATCATCAATTTCAAAAAGATAAATGAAAGCACTAATGCAGATCTATTGACTCAAATTGAAGAATTTAAGAAAAAGGAAGAAGCCCAGAAGATCCAAATAACTAAAAAGGAAGAATCATGCCAAATGTTTGAATAAGAAGCCATCAACATCAAAAAGATTTAGCTAGAATATGAGGAAGAAATCAAAATATTGAAAACTAAAGTTTTTTATCTAACAAAAGGTATAGAAGAATTGAAGACATATGACAAAACTGTTAAATGCAAATAAGTCTTGGATGAGACAGAAGAAATAGTCATCAACCTAAAGGCTCATCTTGAACATGCTAGAGAAGTGGAAGAATTCCTAAAGATTTAGTTGACTAAAAAGGAAAAATTATGTCAAATATAAAAGTTAGAAATAGTCAATCTCAAACAGATGAATGAAAAGACAAATAAGATTGTCAATTTCCAGAATAGCTCAGTTATCCTAGATAATATTTGGAAGACTCAAAGATCAGCTGATGACAAAACTGGTCTTTGATACAATAAGAAAGAATACAATGACAAATGGAGCACCATTTACAAACATGAGAAAGGAGCATCCTTCTCAAAAGGAAAATGTGCAATTACAAAGAAATTGCAAGTCATGAACTTTGTTAAGGAAGGAATCTATAGAAGTAAAAAGGAAGAAGAAAATCAAATGACAGATCTCTCAAGCCAAAATATAATCAAGAATGGAAATACCTTCAATGGATATTGTTTTTCTTGTCATAGATTTGGCCATAAAGAAATGGAATGTAAGAAACTAGAGGAAGTATATACAAGAAAATCCAAAACCTCAATTACATGTTGGAGATGTAATTTTGTTGGACACACAGCAAAATTTTGTCATACAATGAGATGCTACAACTGTGATAGGTTTGGGTAAAAATCCCAAAACTACAAGAATACAAAAATTCAATATTTGAATAAGTAATTCAAGTCAATGACAAAACCTAATAAAAGTTGGAAGAAGAAAGGAGATGACAAATCTCCAAAAACACAATTAGAAAGAGAAGATCCAAAAAGCAGAATATCTTAGAAAGATATGGAGAAGAAATTATGAAGGAGAAAGCAAGAAAGATGATATTACACCTGAAAATGAAGAAATTAATAATAAGAACATGATGGGTGAAGGTCATAGTAAAGAATGTCAAATTCAATATGAAATAAATCAAGCCCAAGAAAAGGAAGTGCCTATAGAAGAATATGGGACAATATCAAATTCTTATGAAGTCATAATTTGTTAGCTAAAGAAAGAAAATACAAAAAGAAGTTTAAATTGGGTTCTAAAAAATCGAAGGATTATGCCAATAGTTTTTAAAATTAACAGGTGAAGAGACCTTGTCAAGAAGAGCTACCCTTTCAGAAACAAAGGGGGAGAGTAGTTAGTCACAGAGAGAGCATATTGACAGGGGGAGTCATTCAATTCTGGTAGGCATAGCATGAATGTAGTGGGAGTTACCCAATTTCATATTTTGGTCAACAAAATGTAGACAGACAAAGGTTGATCATAAGGGGAGAAACCTTTTTCCATTGATGTCAAAGGGGGAGAGTAAATTCATAGAAAAAACATCATCACAGGGGGAGTTCATGTATGAAGTTAGTGTGTTTCCCTCAATGAAAAAGGGGGAGATTGTTGGATATATTGTCATGATGTCAAAATTCGATGTCATTGTGATGTGATGATAAGTTATCATTGATGAAATTATCATTGATGTCGACAGTATAATAGTTGTGGAGAATGAAAATGTCAAATAGTATGGAGAGAATGAGAATTTCAAACAGTATGCAGAGATCAAATCTCAGAAGGAAAAGCGCATTACAGAAACAGGATCAGATCAAGTTGTGACCATTGGATACGCAAGCAGCAGATTAAGGGCATAGATTGATTGTAGAGCGCGAAGGGAGAAATAAACAACACGTTAATTCTTATCCCACAATTAGTCTAGAATTTTAGATTACAAGAGAAGGACCATTGTAGGATTAGTCAATGATCAGATCAAGTCCTGACCATTGAATATGCAAGCACCAGATCAAGGGCAGGGATTGATTGCAGAGTGCGAAGGGAGAATTAAACAACGTGTTAATTCCAATCTTGCAATTAGTCTAGACCATCTATCGTCACCTTCCAATAGATATACGGTTAGCATCAGTATCACAACCAAAGAGCAATTTCCATTACAGAACTCGACAATGGTTTTAAACTTCGTGCTAGTGAGGACCTCGCAATCATACCTGATCATTGATATACTCCAAGAGCATTCTCAACCATTGGATCAAGTTGAGTGGAATCATAGAGTAATCCATAAAGAAGGACCATTATATCTGAATCAAGAGCTTCAGGATGTTTCCCAACCGTTAGATCAAATCTTCCCAACCGTTAGATCAAGATTTGATCTAGATTTAAGTATTAGTCATTGATGTGGAATAGAAAAGGGGAACCATTAGATTGACAATGGTTAACTTTAGCACTGACCACTTCAATAGAAAAGGGTTGAGAACAAGTAACATTACCCGAAGGCCGAAGTCCCGAAGTGGACATGATTCCTTCAATTCGAGGAATGCTTAGGATAATATACCAACCGTTGGATTGCATAAAGTGGAAGGATAGGATAATCAAAGATGAAGGTCGGAGCCCCAAAGTCCCGAAGTAAATGAGGACCATTTGATATGGACATTACATTATGATCGTTGGATCAGAATAGTGGTCAACTTCAATGCTAACCACTTCAGAAGAAAATATTTGAGAACAAGTAAGATTACCTGAAGCTGGAAGTCCCCAAGTGGACATGCATCGTTCGATCTGAGGAACACTTTAGGAAGTATCCCGACCGTTGGATCAAGGAAAGTAGAAGGATAGGATAAGCAAGGAAAAGGCCTGAGATCACAAATACGCAAATTCTCGATAGTCATTGGATTGGGTTAATCCTTTTCGAGAGATAGGACAACCATTAGATCCAAGAGAGGAACATGTGTCACATGAGGACATCCACATCAGCAAGACTACGTCAGCAAGGACAAGTGTTGCAATTAGAAGATGACAAGTGTCAAAGTGCAGTTGGCATTTCAGGTATGTGTAAGTCATGAATCTAAGTGGCATGTGGTGGCCACTCAGTCAGTGCCACATCAACAAGTGATGTCAACAACTTACGTCACTTCGGGAGGTTGTACTTCAGGAGTTTCACCACCAGAAAATACCCAAAGTCCCGAAGTTCCAAAATGAACGAGAATTGTTCATCGTGCAAATAACATCCAACCATCTGATCTACTTCGGTGAAATGAACTCTGGAAGATTGAAGGATTGTGAAGGAGAAATCACCTGAAGTGCCAAAGGCCGAAGTTAACGCTAACCATTGATCTAATTCTGGAGTGTTATTGACCATTGATCAAGTGCAAGGATAGAATACGCGTAAACCATGAAGTGACACTAATCATTGATCTACTTCGGACAACGTTCTCAACCATTGAAGATTATGGACACACGTATTTTATTCAGGATATTTGTAGAGAGTCTAGAAGTCACGAAGGACGAAGTCCTGAAGTAACGACAGTCATCCATGTCATCGTGTGATTAAACGTGATCGTAGATCTTAACAAGTGATCAAGCACTTATTTAGCCTAGTGCCTGGTCACCTCCTATGGTCATATGGAATAGAGAAATAAGGGTAAAAGAAGAGGCAACACTTAAATAAATCAGCCTGTGGTTTTGTGCATATGGTCATATCTAAATGGTTTCAAAGAAGCGCCTCATACAGATTTAATTCGATAGAGAGTTAACAATAGAACAATACAAATAATTGATAAAATATCAAATATGATCTGTTGGTGAACTAACAACACAACATAATCACGAGTATGATATGATGAGTCGATCCATGTCTGTGATGAACTCATGAAGAAAAAAGAACCAACAAACGATCATGATTAAAAGAGAGTTAATTCATGAGCATTTGGAATAAAGAATAAAAAGGAAAATGATATTATTTAAAGATTAATATTATCATTTAAATGAAAAGATACAATGGTTCAAAATCAAAAGATGCAATGATTCAAAATTCACACCAGTTGGAAGACTATATAAACAAGAAAGATTGGTGAGAAGATGTGTAGTTGAATTTGTTGAAGTATATATATTTATATATAATGGATTGAATGAAGGTTCATTCTATCAGGTTGGTCCCTGTTTACAAGATGGGTCTTGTGTGAGAATTGGATTCCTCACATCTCAGTTAGATTTGAGATCAACAAGTTGGGACTTGTTAAGAGGGTTGTGTTAGCACCAATTCTTGCAAGCAGTGTATTTTTTCCCATTTTCAGACCCTTGATGTAGAATGCGAAGAAAGAGAGTGTGGAAACCCATCAAATTCGTTCTAGTCCAAGGCCACAACCTAAGCACCGAGTGCATCCCATAGGAGAAGTCCATTTTAGATTTAAAAAATCAAGCGAGCGAGCAGTCTGATTTCAATGGCAAGGATCATTTGGAGAAGCAGATTGACAGTTGGCAGGGAATCCCTGTTAACAGAGTTGCACCGGGATTAGCGTGATGGATAGTGCCTATATTACATGCAAGATAGGTTACCATCCATCCATCCAAAGGACACATGACGTGAGATCTATTCACATTGGCATTTCGGCATTCGGGAGTTTGAAGGGTGATGGTTTCTCGTCACTATACCCCAAACCCTGAAACACCGAAAGTGCCCAGAGTTGGGCCCACGGTCATGGAATTTGATCACAAGGGGCACAGACTTGGGAAAAGGGTGTTGGCACACGCCATGTGATGGGACAGGCCCCAAGCCACTGATGTCATATCAGTCATCTGATCTATTTGGGATAGGTGGCATCCAGATGGTGTTTTGGGGATCGACATTTCGAGAGACAAGGGACCTCCCATCCACTGCAGCAGAAATCGCCAAAATGCGAAATACCAAGAAGTGCTTTTGAATCCAAGCCCACGGTCCTAGCATTCGATCACATCAAGCAAGACTAGTAATGGAGGTAGCCCTCTTCTAATGTCAAACGACATCTTGACCGTTCCTCTAAAGGACACATGGCACACATCCATGCTTTTGCGGTTTGGTTAATCAGGATTTTAAGGAGGAAGTGCATCGTGAACTCCTGGTGCCATAAACCCTAAAGGGATTGGAACCGTTCATCTGAGGACATGCAACACAATATCTAAGCCATGATTGGGGCCCCCTTACCTGCCATATTGCTTCCACATCATTCCCTCCTCAGTTCAGCACCCTCTCGTATCCTTCCATGTCCACCCACAAGGCCCCTCCTCGGGGCATCATCCTCTCGCCTCCCCCCTGGTGTCTCCTCCCCCCAGTCATCTCCCCCTCAACACCTTCCACCATTCACATGCACCCCTAAGCTCCACGTCACCTTCACTTCTGTCCTCTTCAGACCGTGTGGCATCCCTCAGTCAATATCACAATTCCCGCCACTGCCTCCGCAGTGTTCACACCTTCACCCCCTCATCGCGCCCTCATCTACATCCACCACAGGGGTTCCTGCATAGAAGTCTGACCGTTCAACTGATCCAGGTGGCACCAGGAGGAGACCTCCATGTCCCAGGAGGTAGAGTTGACTAAGACTGTTCCTGATCCCTAGATGACAGTTATTGTAGTTGCTGGAGGTGGTTAAACATTGTCTCCGCTATAAAGGGAAAGTCCGGTAGAGGACTAAAAGCATGTCGATTCACCTACAGGACAGTCAGTGGTCTGATTGTGTCTGCCAGAAGCACATGATCATCTGGAGTCTACATGCGTAGACTATCAGAAGCCGTGCAAATGTAATGCTTTTATTGTTGTTTCTTGTTTTCGCTGCTGGGGTTTTGGTTGGAGTATATGAAGGCGTTTTCACTATTTTTGTGAAGGATCGATGGTAGAGCGAAGCTCTCAATTGTAAAGTTTTAATAGACACTCTAGTCCTCTGGTTATGCATCTGTATGTAAGATTTCTTGTTTAATGACAGACAATTTTCCTACCCCCGTCTAGTTTTCATCTCATACTGAGGGATTTCATGATTGACTGATTTACATGAATTACTGCAATTATGTTACGATAAAGGATTTATTTTGCATTGTTGTATTCTTCGGTTTTATGCATTTGAATGTAAGAAGACCTTTTGTTTATATGTTGTCTCTTACAGTCTGTTAGAAACCTGATGTTTACGACAGACCTTTGCATTTCTCTTATACAAGTCTTCCCCCTATTCACCCTTACTACAACTCACTGTCTGAAGTTCACCTAAGACCTCACTTGCCCATGCATGCCTGGTCTAGTTTCGTAGCTAGAAAAATATTGTTTTGAGTTAACTTCCATTCGCTCACCCCCTTTTATAAAAAAATCGTGACATAAACTGATGGGCATCGGGCTCTACTCCTGCTACATTCCAGGAGTGACTTTTGATGCTAACATTTGTGGCACCATTGTTGGGGACGAAGTTGAAAATTTTCCCTGAGATTGAACGACATTGAGCCTCTGATTCTGAAGGTGCCTCAGGTATCAGAGCCTTTGAAGATTGCTACTCTACACCTGGTGACTCCATTGTGACGACTCCACTGTGGTGAACCTGTCATGTTAATTGTGTCTTTCAGAGGGAGAAACACGCGGTCCCATCCACAACTACCTCTAGCTACACCTGAAACTGATCTGGAGGTGGTTCTTAAGAAAGGAAAGGCCTCTGAAGGATAATCTTTCGCCGCCAAACCAGGTAATCTGCCATCTCCTTCTGTAGGAACTCCATTTTCTCCTCCTCAGTTTATTAGCAGACATTTTTCTGAAGTTTCCCGTTTCCTGAATTTTGGGAGTGTTCCTGTTGAGTTTTCCCCCCTGGTCTGGGATTGGAGGGAGAAATCCTTGTCACTCCCCTCTCCTTTGAAGTTGTACCTTGGCATAGACCCAGGACCACAGAATATTTCCCCACTCCTAGATTTACCACTCCTCCTCTTGTTGCTATTGTTGCTTCTGCACAAAGAGAAGAAACTGTTGACTTAAGCCCATTGGCCTTCTCCCTAAATCCCCTATTGTTTCCCATTCCACTTAGAAGATCATCCCCAGTATCCCCTTTTTGAGATCCTTCTCCTTCGAGTTCTCCTCCACATAATATCCCTATGGTAGGAGAAAATCCCCCTATGACCAGAATGGAGGCTATTATAGCCGCTAGGTATGCCCCCCTTGTGTTACCCCAGCCTCTCAATGCCCTCCCAGTAGATGGTTACCTCAAGCAACTGCCCAAGTTTACAGGTGAGGGGGACATAACTACAGAAGAACACCTAGAAGCCTTTTACAGTTTTACAGATGATAATGTTATCATGCATGTAGATGTATGGATGAGGATTTTATTCCATAGCCTTCAAGGTGAGGCTAGAAAATGGTTTAAGGCCCTGCCTCCTGGATCTATTGATGGGATCAAAGCTTTGGATAGTGCCTTTTTGAGACAGTGGGGAGATAAAAAAGACTTCAAGTATTACATGACAGAGTTTGGGTCTTTGAAGAGAAAAGAAGGGGATTCTGCCTCTAACTTCTCCAAGAGATTCAATAAAATGTACAATAAAATCCATGCTGAGATAAAACCCTCCGAAGCCTCTGCAAAGATCACTTATGCTAGCACCTTTGATCCCAATTTCTGCCTCTTGTTGAGGGAAAGAAGAGCCACTACTCTGGTCCACATGCAGGATGCAGCTGTGGAGGTAGAATCTAACATATTGGTTGTTGATCGACTTAGGAACACTGCTGATAGAAACATATCTAGGAAGAGGCCTGAAGCCTCCCCATCCAGTTCCTCTGCCCTGCCCTTTTAGACAGATGAGACAACTAGAGTGCTAAAATCACTTTCTGACAGGATGGAAAGGTGGGAATTAGAAGGGAATCCCATGTATAGAAATCCCAAAAATACAGATAGCAGGGGCTTCAAGAAGCCTAATAACAATGTGCCATAGGATTTTCCAAGGGAACAAAGGAGCAGAGATAGAGATGATCAGAGGATTCAAACCCCTCTCCAGAACAACCTAGTTTCTCATGAGGAAGGGGGGGAGGTGGATGAATTCGACCCTGAGATCCACTGCATCGAGGACACTTCCCCGTTTCCTCATTTGACTCAATCTGCATATGAAGAATCCCTTATCAACACTCAGATCAACGAGTTGAGTAGAGGGGAAAAGGCCAGCAACACTCCTAATAGATATAATCTCAAGTCAAAAAAGAAAGAAGGGAATTTTGATAGCCAGGATCAACCCCTTATAGAGAAAAGGCCTACTAAAGCTGCAACAACTACTACTAAAGGAAAGAAAACTCAGAATATTTCACCAGCATCCAAGGAACCTGTCTTTGAGGTAAGGGAAGCTCCTAAGCCTATTCCCTCTTTTAATTTTGAGCATGAGATTTAGAAGATTAGAATCCTTGTACCCCTATCCGAACTAGTTAAAAATGAATATTTCAAAAGGTCCCTCTCTAAGCTGCTACAATCTGAGCCCCCCCAACCTTCCATGGACTCAATAAATATTCAAGATGAAAAGCCAGCAGTTGTCCTAGGGCCCATGGTAGAAGATATAGATGATTCATCCCCTCCTTTCTACACATACCTGAACATACATGATAAAGTGTTGCATAATTGCCTTATGGATTTAGGGGATTCCCATAACCTTATGCCCAAAATAGTAATGGAAGAATTGGGACTGGAGGTGAAAAAAACTTATCATGATTTGTACTCTTTCAATTCAAGGAGAGTGCAGTGTATGGGAGTCATCAAAGACCTGGTGGTTTCTTTGTTTCAACTACCCATGAAGAGTGTGGTCATGGATATTGTGGTAGCTGATGTCCCCCCATAATTCGGCATGTTGTTGTCAATATCTTGGATTAAAATTTTTGGAGGAACATTACATATGGATCTCACGTATGTCACCATTCCATTCTTTGGAGGGGAACAAAGGAGGTTATATAGGGAAGCTCAGCTGGCCTACATTGTTAGTGATGAAGCAAACCCCACCAATCATCCTATCTCCGCACTTGACACTAATCTGGGGTCTAGTTTATTGCAGCTCACTGATGCTTTGGAAGACCCTGTCCAAGTCAAAAGACAACCCAATCTTAATTATTAGATTCCCCCTCCAACCATATATGTTTGGAAGACGTTCTTTGATGGATCTTCTTCTAGCGAAGGCGCTGGCACTGGAGTGGTTTTCGTATCACCTTGTCAAGAGACCATATCCCTGTCATACAAGATGGAATTTGAAATTACCAACAATGTGGAGGAATATTAAGCTCTCGTTCTGGGTATGAGGGCTACAAAAGAAATGGGAATTAAAGAAATAGCAGTATTTGGAGATGCTAAGTTGATTATCCAGCAAGTCAGAAAGGCTTATTTTGCTAATCATCCTCGGCTTAGAAATGATAGAAATGAGGTATGGGACCTGATTGATAATTTATTCTTGGCTTTTAACATTTCTTTCATTATGAGGGGGGAAAACACTTCATCTGATTCTTTAGCTATCTCAACTAGTTTTCTCAAAGTTCCTCTGTCGCCTATGGTCAAATATGATGTTGAAATAAAATATAGGCCCTCTGTATTGGACAATGTCAAGCATTGGGAGGTATTCGAAGATGATCTGGAAATCAAAAAATTTCTCCAATCTGTTGATGAATTTTTTGCGTTGCACATTGATCAGAATCTTGACCTGGAAGGTGACCCTCACCCTGAGGTGTTTTTAAATGAAATTGCTAATCACCAGATTATTCAGCTGCCTAGCAATCACATTCCGAGGGGACTAGTCCCTTTAGAAAGATTGTTCGATGGGAATGATGTGGCAGTAAAAGGTAAGGCTTCAAATGAAGATGCTGACACAACTGAGTGTAACATTGGCACGTGGGAGGAGCCTAAGTTTGTCAAATTATCAAGCAGCCTGACCAATGAACAAAGGGAAGAATGGGCCTATGAAGACCTCAAGACTTATGACACATTTGACATTGAGCACAAGATCCCACTAAAATAAGAGGCTATGCCATTCAGGCAGAAGCTGAGACAGATAAATCCCATGTTGTTTCCCATCATGGAGAGAGAAGTGAAGAAATTTTTAGATGCCCAAATCATTGTCCCTTTGAGATATTCTGAATGGGTGGCCAATTTGGTCCTGGTGAGAAAAAAAAGTGGAGAAATCAGGCTCTATGTTGATTTCAAGAACTTGAACAGGAGCTCAAAGAAAGACAACTACCCCTTGCCCAACATGGAGTAAATACTGTAGAGGGTAACTGGTGCATCTAGGATATCCATGATTGATGGTTTTTCTGGCTATAATTAGATATCAGTTATTCCTGAGGATAGAGAAAAAACGACCTTCACCACTCCTTGGGGCACATTCATGTATGCCAAAATGCCTTTTGGATTGATGAATGCAAGAGCAACATTTCAGCAAGCCATGGACATAACCTTCATTGGGGAGAAAGATAAGTTTGTGGTGATCTATCTAGATGACATAATAGTCTTCTCCAGGTCTGACAAAGAGCACTGTTGTCATCTAAGAAAATTTTTTTTGAAGTGTCGGAGGTTTGGCCTATCCTTAAACCCCAAGAAATCTTTGTTTTCCACGAAGGAGGGGAAGTTGTTAGGCCATATAGTATCATCAAAGGGAGTAAGAATTGATCCCAGCAGGGTAGAGGCAATTCAGACCCTGTCACTTCCCAGATCTAAGAAGGAAGTTCAGGCCTTTTTGGGGAAGATTATTTTTCTGAGGAGATTCATCTCAATTTTTGCTAAGCTGGCGAAACATATCACAGCCATGCTTAAGATGGGAAATGAAGTGAAATGGACCGCTGAACCCAGGGAATCTTTTATCCAAATAAAAAGGGCATTGACTAGGGCACCTATGCTGATCAATCCTGACTATTCCAAAGACTTCTTAGTTTTTTCCTTCACTTCTTTTGATATAGTACTAGTGGTCTTATTGCAGAAAGATGAGGAAGGGCGAGAACAACCCATTTCCTTCTTCAGTAAAGCGTTAAGGGATGCAGAAATTAGGTATGAAATCATGGAGAAATAGGCCTATGACTTAGTGAAAGCTCTCAAAGATTTTAGAGTCTACGTCTTGCACTCAAAAGTGATCCCATACATTCCTTCAGCCTCTATGAAGGACATCATTGTACAGCTCGACATAGACGGGAGGAGGAGTAAGTGGATAGCCAAGATCCTAAAGTTTGACTTGGAAATAAGGCCTACCAAATTGATCAAAAGTCAAGGCTTAGCCAAGTTGTTGGCTGAAGCAAATTGCAAATACTTGGGGTGGATTTCATCAATGCATGTTCAAAAAATCAGCAGAATTAGTTGTCTGATGTAGACCCTCAAATAGAACTCCTATTGTCTCAATGTCCTTGGTATAAGGATGTCATATATTTTCTACAGGAGTTGTGACCTCCAGATGGCCTGCAAAGAAACAAGGCAAGAGCTCTGAAGCTCAAAGCAGTCAGATACTACCTTGTCGATAAAATTTTATACTGGAAAGACCCCCTGGGGGTGCTTTTAAAATGTACGAATCCACAAGAGGCCGACAGAATCATGGTTGAATTTCACAGCAGCCTATGCAAAGGGAGCCATTTCTGGAAGACCACAGCTCACAAAATTCTCAGAGATGGGTACTACTGGCCCACCTTGTTCACTGATGTCTGTAGAGAAGTTAGAGCCTGCATCCCATGCCAAAGATTTTTAGGAAAGCAACAACTCAAATCTCTTCCTTTAAAGCCTGTAGTTGTTTTGGGGCCTTTCCAGCAATGGGGCCTAGATTTTATTGGAGAAATCCACCCTGCTTCCAGTGGGCAACACAGATGGATCCTGACTACCGTAGATTTCTTTACTAAGTGGATCAAAGCTATCCCCACCAGGAGTTCTTCCCACAAGGTAATTATTGGATTCCTGGAAGACCTCATCACAAGATTTGGCTGTCCAAGAAAGATTTTTACTGATAATGCAGCCTCATTTAGGGTTGAGCCATTAGCCAAGTTCTGTGAGCAATTCAAGATCAAACTTATTCACTCCACCCCATACTATCCCCAGGGAAATGGTTTAGCAGAGTCCTCCAACAAAAGCCTGATAAGGATCATCAAAAGAATATTGGAGGACAACAAAAGGGCTCGGGATTCAAAGTTGAAATTCACTCTATGGGCCGATTGAGTGACCAGAAAGAGATCTATAGGCATCTCCCCTTTCCAATTAGTTTATGGAGCAGAAGCTATTTTCCCTTCTCAGCTACCCATTCCTATAGCAAAGTTCTTCTAGGATCATCAAGAAGAGCCTGATGACATGATCAGAAGAGTTCATCAACTGGTGGAAGTCCAGCAGGCCAAAGAGTAGGTAATGGATAGAATTCAGGACCATCAGCAGAAGGTCAAATTGGATTTTGACAGGAAAGTCAAGAAGAAAGAGTTTGAGATCAGGGATTTAGTGCTTAAGTGGGATGCACTCACGCAAGATAAGTGAAAACACAACAAGTTTGACACCCTATGAATCAGGCCTTTCAAAATCTATGAGGTTTTCTCAAAAAACACGTACAGGTTACAGGATTTGGAGGGTGAAGAGGTTTTCAACAGCCCAGTAAATGGGCATTTTCTAAAGAAATGTTTTGTTTGAGCCTTAGATAGCTCCTTTGTTTGTAAATATTGTCCTTTTGATTCTTTGTTTATTTTCATTTTTATTGTTCGTCTTAGTAAATTAGTCCATAGCCCAACAGAAGGCATTGAAGCTGCAAAATGAGTTCTTAGAGCATCACAAGGATGACTTTATCCCCCATGGAGCCTAATGTTAGCACCAATTCTTGCAAGCAGGGTATTTTTTCCTGTTTTCAAACCCTTGATGTAGAATGCGAAGAAAGAGGGTGTGGAAACCCATCAAATGCATTCTAGTCCAAGGCCACAACCTAAGCGCCGAGTGCAACCCATAGGAGAAGTCCATTTCAGATTTAAAAAATCAAGTGAGCGAGCAGTCTGATTTCAACGGAAAGGATCATTTGGTGAAGCAGATTGACAGTCAGTGGGGAATCCCAGTTAATAGAGTTGCACCGGGATTAGCGCAATGGATAGTTCCTATATTACATGCAAGACAGGTTACCAGCCATCCATCCAAAGGACGTGTGGCACGAGATCTAGTCGCGTCGGCATTTCGACATTCGAGAGTTTGAAGGGTGATGGTTTCTCGTCACTATACCCCAAACCCTGAAATGCTGAAACTGCCCAGATTCGGGCCCACGGTCATGGCATTTGATCACAAGGAGAACAGGCTTGGGGAAAGGGTGCTGCCACGCACCATGTGATGGGACAGGCCCCAAGTCGCCGATGTCATATCAGCCATCTGATCTAGTTGGGACAGGTGGCACCCAGACGACATTTTGGGGATCAACATTTAGAGAGACAAGGGACCTCCCATCCACTGTGGTAGAAATCGCCAAAATGCGAAATACCGATAAGTGCTTTTGAAGCCAAGCCCATGGTCCTAGTGCCTAGTCACATCAAGCGAGCTTGGTAATGGAGGTATCCCTCTTCTAATTTCAAAGGCCATCTCGACCATTCCTCTGAAGGACACGTGACACACATCCATGCTTTTGCAGTTTGGTTAATCAAGATTTTAAGGAGGAAGTGCATCGCAAACTCCTTGTGCCAGAAACGCTAAAGGGATTGGGACCATTCATCTGAGGACACGCAGTGCAATATCTGAGCCATGAGTGGGGCTCCCCTGCCTACCATATTACTTCCACGTCATTCCCTCCTCAGTTGAGCACCCTCTCATATCCTACCACGTCCACCCACATGGCCCCTCCTCGGTGCATTGTCCTCTCACCTCCCTCCTGGTGTCTCTTCCCCCTAGTCATCTCCACCTCAGTACCTTCCACCATTCACATGTACCCCTGAGCTCCACGTCCCCTCCACCCATGTCCTCTTCAGAATGTGTGGCATCCGTCAGTCAATATCACAGTTCCTGCCACCACCTCCGCAGTGTTCACACCTTCACCCCCTCGTCACACCCTCATCCACATCCGTCACAGGGGTTCCCGCATAGCAGTCCAACCGTTCAGCTGATCCAGGTGGAACCAGGAGGAGACCTCCACATCCCAAGAGGCAGAGTTGACTAAGACTGTTCCTGATCCCTAGATGGAAGTTATTGTAGTTGTTGGAGGTGGTTAAACATCGTCTCCACTATAAAGGGAAAGTCTGGCAGAGGACTAAAAGCATGTTGATTCACCTGCAGGACAGTCAGGGGTCCGATTACATCTGCGAGAAGCACATGATCATCCAGAGTCTGCATGTGTAGACTGTCAGAAGCCATGAAAATGTAATGCTTTTATTGTTGCTTCTTTTTTTTGTTGCTGGGGTTTTGGTTGGAGTATATGAAGGCGTTTTGACCATTTTTGTTAAGGATCGATGGTAGAGCGAAGCTCCCGATTGTAAATTTTTAATAGACACTCTAGTCCTCTGGTTATGCATCTGTATGTAAGATTTCTTGTTTAATGATAGATAGTTTTCCTACCCCCATCTAGTTTTCATCTCATATTGAGGGAGTTCATGATTGACTGATTCACATGAATTACTACAATTATGTTACAATAAAAGATTTATTGTTGCATTGTTGTATTCTCCGGTTTTCTGCATTTGAATGTAAGAAGATCTTGTGTTTAGATGTTTTCTCCTATAGTCTGTTAGAAACCTGATGTTTACGACAGACCTTTGCATTTATCTTATACAATTCTTCCCCCTATTCACCCTTACTACAACTCACTGTCTGAAGTTCACCTAAGACCTCACTTGCCCATGCATGCCTAGTCTAGTTTCATAGCTAGAACAATATTGTTTTGAGTTAACTTCCATTCGATCACCCCCTTTTATAAACAAATCGTGACATAAACTGATGGGCATCGGGCTCTGCTCCTGCTGCAATCCAAGAGTGACTTTTGACGCTAACAGGTTGGATTCCTCATTTCTCAGTTGGATCTGAGAACTACAAGCTAGGTCTTGTGACAGAGAGCTAGGTCGCTCATAATTGTTTGAAGATGATATTCAAATATTGATCTTATGTATTCATTCAAGTTAAATAAATAAGTAAAATATTTATTCTTTTATATATTAGTTGAAAAAATGAAAGAAATATATGTTGTTAAGTTAATTTATGAAAAGTGGAAAATCGTCCAAAGTTTTGTGACATTGATTCACCCCCCCCTCTCATTGTCAAGTATCCATTTCAACAATTGGTATTAAAGAAAGTTCCTTCAACACAGTTTAAACACTAAAGGTAGATTCAAAATAAATGGGTGGAAAAATTATTATTTCCACAAATGAAGCTCCCTTATTTGATGGAACAAATTATTCATGCAACAAGATAACACCAAGACATTGGATAACATCATCAATAATCAAAATACATACTATGAAAGGTATGGAATAGGATTCAACCAATTGCAACCTGAGAAAGGTTCAAGCTCCATGACGAAAGGAATGTAACAAAAGAGTTATTAAGAAGTTCCCAAAGGAAGAAATCATGGTCAACAAAAATCAGAAAGAAATGAATACAAAATACCTTCTACATTCAATCAGCAAGGAAGCTTCAATCATTACAACCAAAGAGAAGATATTTATCATCCAAGGAAGAATTATAGAAGGAATACACTACAAAGAAGAAAATCATCATTCACTTACACTACAAAGAAAATCATTCACTCCCAGGTATGTAAATTTATTTTATGGTCATTGTTTTTATTTTACGAACTTTGGACATAAGGTTGCAGATTTTAGGGATTATGAAAGAAATAATTAGGAAATAAATGCTTATGTGGCGCCAAAAAATATTAAATGTTACAAATTCGACAATTATGGACACACAACTTGAAATTTCAGAAGCATGATAAGGCCTCCCATGAAAGAAAATATTGATGTAGGACAGAAGAAGGTTTGGAGAAGAAGTGAAAACCAAGAGGAGAAGGTAAATGAAGAACAGGTCCAAGGAATCATACTTTCAGGATTTGTAGCAGCACAAGAACATGATGACTTTATAGGAAAAGGGGAAAGTGTTAGAATTCAAGTAGAGGATGAAGAATATCTCAACACTCAGGATGATGACATAATTTAGAAAGAGAAAGAAAGGGAAGGTGTATATATAGACGAAGAGGAAGATGACTCTGCATCAGAGCGGGCATTGTTCTGAGACATCCATCTTGGAGAATCTTATGTAATATGAATATTAGACAGGGGGATTCAGTGCAATAACTAATATAAATTAGAGAATCATCCTTCGAGAAGATTGCAAAGTTCGAGTAGACATATTCATATTAGTCAGTTAGCAGAAGTACAGTTTGACATTTCATGATTAGTTGCTGCAGTGAAGACTTCATGGTTGTACAATGAGAGATGGGTCAACATTGTGTATGGTTGTATAGAATATTCTTGGACAGTATGTACATAGATGATTTCACAAGAAAAATTAACAGGTTCATATAGATATATGACAGTGGATGAGACCACTGATTCATATATTGTTTTCGAGAGTGGTTCAAAGATAAAGGAACATTATTATAATGGATGATAATGATACAAGAATATTTGAATGCTTATTCTTGAATGTTTTTCCTATATGTCAGTTGATTACACAAGGAAGCACCAATGGAAAATAACTCCAAAAGGAAATAGGTACAGGAATACCTACATTAATCTACACAACAACATGTAGAGAAGTCATCATAGAGTGAGATCCAGAAAGAGAGACATGAGAAACATACCCATAGGGGGAGCTATGTCTTTTCCCATGATTTATTAAGAGTTGGCTCAATGTCAGGAGGAGATATATTGACATGGGGAGTTAATCCTTCGTCAAAGGGAGAGAAAGAGTAATCATAGGCATGAAGATAGGAGGATACCCTTTTCCATTGATGTCAAAGGGGGAGACATAGAAACATTGATGAGGACAAATGATAGTGTTTCCATTACTAAGTGTTTCCGTCAATGCCAAAGGAGGAGATTGTTGGATAGTTGGTTTAGAGAGTTGGTTGTCATTGATGTTAACCCTTGGAGAGTGATATTATAGATTGATGTCAACCCTTAGAGATTGATTTCAACCCTTGGATAAGTCTGGTAGTGAATTCCAGTAGCACAAAGGTATGGGTAAGTGACCTAAGATTATTTTAGGAATAAATGCATGAAGGCCAATGAATATGTAGGTAAGACTATTCTATATGGATAGTACATGTCATGCCATTTTCATTGATATGTGGAATTTCACATAACTCCTCACAGTTAGAAAGTTATGGCCATGTGAAGTTCGAGAAGCCTCATGAGTTATCTAGAAGCACCAAGAAGGTCAAAGAAGTCAAATTATTCTAGAATAAGTTGACTAGTCATGTGGGTGAAACTAGGAGTTAATCTTGGGTCAAGTGGTTCCATTAAGAAAATAATTAAAGGTAATTTAATTGCAACAAATAAATAATTAACGAAAGTGGTTAAGTTAAGTGGAAAAAGGTTGAATAGTCAAAGTGGACAAAGTGGTTAAGTGGACAAAAGTGGGTTAATGGGATAGCATTTGAAGATGGAGTAAGGGGTAAAGTTATTATAAGGAAACTTCTAGAGAGAGGAACTTGGAAATTATAAATAGGAGAGCAAGGGACTCCTATTTTCACCTATTTTTGAATATAATTGAATATCCATTTGTGAAAGGTCATTTGGGAAGGTATTATTGATAGATCAAATTCATCGAAGAAAATTCATGGCAGAAAAATCACGACAATGAAACCACGATAGAAAAATCGCGGCAGAAAAATAACGAAAACAAAATCATGGTAGAAAAACCACTACAACAGATTCACGACAGCATAACCATGACAATAGAATCGTGGCAGCAAAATTACGATAACATAATTACGCTAGCAGAATCATGGAAACATAGTGCTACAAGAAGAAAAAGGTATGGTTTTCATATGTGTAGTGTTGAATCTATGAATCTAGTTGAGGGTTTTCCTTGTAAATCTGTTGGACACCCTCTTGGAAGTTTAGGGCTTGTTGTAGAGTTGATCTGAGGTAGATTTACTGAAGTTTAGTACTAGTTCATACATGGTTATAGTGGCATAATATTTAATGCATGGTTGAAGTCTATTTATGACAGATATGGCACATATTGTTTAAGGTATGTTTTGTTAGATAGGGTTTAGCTCTTGAGATGGTAGTGGTTTTTCAACATAATTCTGAGCTAGGGTTTAGCTCTTGAGACCAAGGGACTCCTATTTGAACGTGTTTTTGAATATAATTGAATATCCATTTGTGAAAGGTCATTTGGGCAGGTATTATTGATAGATCAAATTCACGGAAGAAAAATCATGGAAGTAAAACCACGGCAGAAAAATAATTGTTGGCACAGGGGCAGACCCAGGGTTCAGCTCTAACAACACACGAACAAGACCTAACTACTGGCCCTTTCGGAAACACCTGCAAAGTAGATGCAGTCTCACCCGAAGTAGCTATAGGGGGTTGTAGGACACAGGTGTCTACAACCAGAGGAAATGCATAGTGGATTCACAGAAGAAAGACACAACCACTTAGTATTATTTATCTTCCTTTAAGCCTACTGCGCAAGCTATACTCTCAGATCTAACACAATATCAAAATAGTAGCATATCAAATGACAAAGAACACAACATCAATCACACATAACACAAGATATATGTGGTTCACCCTCTCTCTAGGGCTACATCCACAGAACTGTGATTTATAATATATTAGATGAAAGGATGCAGTTATATCTGTGCTCTTAGCTAGAAGATCTTCTCTTATTCTCTCTCTCTCCCCTCCCTACACACCCAGATGAAGGTTTGATATTTGCACCCAGCTAAAGATCTTACAAAACAGACTACTCTCACAATACAATAGTTCTCTCTCAATAGTAATCTCTCTTCATAACATACTCAAACAATAATAAAAACACACCACAACAAAAACAACAACCCAACCCATGTCCTATGGACCTTTATTTATACATTACAATAGCTCACCAACATCCTTAGGCCAAAACCTAGGTGTCCAAAACCTTATATACCAAAACCCTAGGTGTCTAAAGCCCTAGGTCAACTTGACCCGTGTTTTCAGGCTTCTCCAGCCTATCTTTCCTTGTTTTTCACACGGTGATCCAAAGAATTCATTGACATATTCTTCCTCTTACTGAGTTTCCCATGATCCATCTGTCTTGTTGATATGTCTTCCTCGATCTCATCCTTCAACGTCTTGCTTTATCTTACTTCACTCCATCTTTTCTTCTTTTTTGCTCACTTCGACCCAGTATCAGTCACTGTGTCTTTCGTGCAGGTCACAACTTCATCTTTCCTTTTCCTCATTCTCTTCTTTCTTTCTTAATCCATACCCAAGGGCCAACAAGCCCCCAACACTCACCCGTGACTCGTCCTGAGGCACTCCAGGTCCGAACCTTCTGATTCACTTCATCTTCAGACTACGTTGGGTAGCCTGTGCTTTCTTCTCCATCCTTCCCCACTGTGTACAGACTATATTTTTTGTGCCTGGTACCCAGTTTCAACTTCGCCTTGTACCTAGACCCTTTTATTTATGCTTTTACTGAAAGCTGTGAGGTAGTCGATTGTCATAGTACAATTTCAACCGGCTGCCATTCACTAATCCTTCCTTCCATTCTCCATTCAGTGTCTTCAACTATGCAGCTCCTCCTTCTGTAGCGTAGGTGACTTCATATGGCCCAAGCCAATTCATCCTGAACTTCTCTGGATGCTTCATGAACTAGCTGTCATATAACAATACTAGATCTCCTTGCTTGAAGGATTTCTTCTTGATGTGCCTATCATGGTAGGAATTTTCTCTTTCCTTCTAAACCTACTGGTGAAATCCTGGAATAAATATGTCTTCTTCCAGTTCTACCAACTACTCAATCCTCTCTTGCATAGTGCCAATGTCATCCATATATGTAAAGGCTGCAATTCTGAGACTAGGAACCAAATATTCCATGGGTACAACTTCTTCTAGGCCATAAACCAACTTAAAGGGAGTCTACATTGTTAGCTTCTTACAAGTGATTCTATAGGCCCATAACACTACTGGTACTCTCAAATCCAAGGCATCCTTGTTCACACTGCATATCTTTATCATCAGTGTCTCCAAGATCTTATTGAATGATTCAACTATCTTGTTCACTTGTGGATGGTATGGTGTGCTCTTTTGATGATGAAATTCAAATTCCCGAGTCAAGGATTCAATGGTATTATTAATAAAATGTGTGCCTTGATCACTCATGAGGATCTTTGGGCATCCAAACCTAGTGATGATATCATCAAATATGAAGCGTGGAACTATAGTTGCACTACAATCCTTCACTTCTCTTACTTCTGCCCATCTAGTTAAGTACTTTGTCACAGTGATGATGTATCTTTGCTCCTGTGTGCTTCCCTGGTGGGTTGATAGGTCCCACGAAGTCAATGGCCCATTTATCAAATGCTTGTAAGGTCAGCTGAGGTGCTAAAGGCATATCATCTCTTCTGGAAGGTTTCCCAACTCGCTAGAATACATCACAGGCCTTATAGTATTCCTTGGCATCCTTATGTAGAGTAGGCCACCAAAGGCTATCCCTAAGAATCTTCTGCGTTGTCTCTTTCCCTGCATAATGTCCTCCTGCGATGCCTTCATGTGCTTTTGTGAGGATCAATGGTCTCTCTGCTTCCATAACACACCTCCTTACTATCTCATCAGGTCCCATCTTGTATAGTTGTCCAACTATAAGTGAAAAATCTGCAGCGCACACTACCAATTGTTTCTTCTTAATGACTGTATAGTCACTAGTTTCCATCCCTGTTGACAGGAACTAAAATATCTCTGCAAAGTGATCATCAACCTTCCTAATGGCCAGGAACTGTGCATCAGGTAGTGTATCCTCTAGACTAGTAGGTTCCTCTCCATGCTCCAACCTGGACAAGTGGTCAGGTCCTTTGTTCATTTTCCCTGGCTTAACCACGATCTCGAAATCATATTCATGAAATGGCAGAAGCGATCTGCATATTCTCCCCCCCCCAACACTGGCTTGTTGACCAGGTATTTTAGTGCAAAGTGGTCAGTGAACATCTTGAAATTCCCTCCCAACAAGTAGCGATGAAACTTTTGCAGTGCATACACCATAGCCAATCCTTCTCTTTCAGTGGTTGTGTAATTTATCTTAGTTGTAGATAAATTCCTACTAGCAAAGGCCAACAGATGGTTGATATTTCCTGCTCCTAGTTGTGCTAACACTACTCCTAATTCAATAGAGGATGTATCGACATGCACCTGAAACTCCTTATTCCAATCTGGGAAAACCAAAATGGGTGCAGTAACCATCTTCTGTTTCAGTGTGTCAAAGCACTGTTGGCATTTCTTTGTCCATTGAAACTGACAATCTTTCTTTAACAACTTCTCCATAGGTGTTGTAATATGTGCATATCCCTTATTGAACTTCCTGTAGTACCCATTATGTCCCAGTGCAGTGCGCAGTTGTCTAACTGAAGTAGGGGGAGGTAGATCAACAATAATGGCAATCTTGGATGGATCTACCAGCAACCCCTTCTTGCATACAATATGTCCTAGAAAAACTCCAAAAGGTGATAAAAATATGCACTTCTTCAAATTCAGGGCAATCTGGCATTGCCTGCACTTATCCAACATTAGCCTTAAACATTCAATGTGATCTTTTAATAAGCTAAACACGGTCCAATCATCAAAATATGCTTCTAAAAATTTATATAAAAACTCTTTGAATGCTTCGACCACCACCCTAGAAAAGATGGATGGGGAATTATTTAATCCATATGGAATCATTGTATACTGGTAGGATCCCCATTCTATAGAAAATGTAGTCTTATGGTGATCTTCCTTGGTAATCCTGATCTGATGGTATCCTGAGAATCCATCTATGAAGGAGTAGACCTCCTATCCTCCAACATTGTCTAACACTTCATCTATGAATGGTGTAGGAAAGGGATCATGTAAGCATGCATCATTCAACTTCCTAAGATCTACACAGATCCTAATCTCTCCAATTTTCTTATCCTACACCACCATAGGGCTAATCCATTCGGACTCTTAAACATGTTCTATGATTCCTGCTTCTAACATTTTGTCGAGTTCGATCTTGACTTTCTCCTTGTATTTAGGATTCAAACTATAGGGTCTCTTATTGACTGGCCTTGCATCTGGTTTCAAGGGATTTTTCATCTCCCCCATGGGTCCTTTAATACCCTTCATATCTATGAATTTTGATGGAAAAGTTCATGATATTCATGCAACAATTTTGTGGTCTTGTCAATAGTGGCCTCATCCAAGTAATCTCCAACGTTTTCCAATTTAGGTGTTTCCTCCATTCCTATAATAAATTTATTTATTTTAATGGGTTTCCAAATAAAAGGAAGTTCGACTCTTGGTCCTTCTACATCTCTCTGCCCTTCTATTTCTGTGATGTTCACATTCCTAGGGTCATCATCTTCATCAACAATGATATTGTAACAGCCTTGCAATTTCTGAAGAGGTGCAGTCCATTCATCCTCTTCTTTCTCCATAGGGAGGCTAGGTGCTTCCTCAAAAAATTTCTACCTTACAATCTGTAACACTTGATCCACTATAGGATATTAACTTTCAAATGAAAACATGGTTACAAAGTTTTGATTCATACTTTCCCAATTTGCAGTGATGAGGCACAGTTCATCTTGTAGATACCAATTAATAGGTGTTGTGTCCAGAGTGTTAATAAATTTATGTAGCCACTACTCTTGAGGAATTTTTCTCTAGGCTTCCTCTCAACTTTGCACATGGTATTTCGAGCAACTCTAACCTGTATACCAAACTGCTCATCCTGCGATGTTGTCTGAAAATCACATTGTCATCAAAGTATGACATTGCACCCACTGGGAAATGTTATTCTTATGTGTTCCCCACCATATTAATGGATTTTCTTTTAGAGCTTCATCCAGTGCTAACAACCTCTGTTGTTCCCATACAACTTCCTCAAATTCCAACAAGAAAGTTTCTAAGTGATTCAAACCATCAAAGGTGGGAAAATTACTTACTGTTGTGCCGATCCAACGAACTTCTCTGGTCAATCTGGCACATCTCCGTGAGGAAACTTCATACATATTATTCTTCCAGTTCTCCAGTTCTTCTTCTGAATCCGATTAGCATGAAATATCACTTCGCTAATTCAAGTTCCCGTCTGTTGCAGGATTTATGTAATCCTGTTGTTCTTGCTATCAACTTGTAGGTGTTTTCTAATTCATATGTGTGGTCTTCTTCTCTGATTGGATCTATGTATCTATGACCTTCATCAAGATCCAAAGGTACGATGACCCTAAGGAAATCTCCTTCAAATGTCATTCTTATTTTCTTTAAATCAACAATAGTAGACTTGTTGAAATCCCAATCGATTCCTAACAATGCAGGATAGGAACATCTCTCATCCACAATTTCAATGCCTTCAAAATATAAAAATGTCCTTACCCCATTGACGTCCATAGGGACATGCTCCAGCCTTCCAAAGGGGATTAATTCCTTCTAATTAGCCATCCTAATCCTTATAAGGGAGTATATCAACTTTGGTTTCCCCATCAGTGCCTAGGTCTGCTTCGTCATGACATTGACTTCTAACCCTAAGTCAAAGACCACATAATCTATATCATAATATCCTATCTGAGCATTAAGGTGTAGTTCCTTATTTTTCCTTCTCTTCTTGGATAGTTGATGTACTACTTTATTCAGAAAGGGATCTACCCTTCCTATCTCATACCGTCTGACCAAATTTTGTAGTTCTTGTATGGATTTTTCATCCTTAATCAACTCAATAAATGTATACAAGAAACTAACAAGTTTACTCACCTATTTTCCTTCTCCAGGCGAAGTTAGATTGATCAAAGGCCAGGGGAATTCCATACTCTCTTACTTATGGTCGAACCTTTGATGAAGAAGCCTGATCTCTTCCAAACTCTTTTCTTGCCTCTTCAAATATCATCTTCTCCTTCCTCAGATCAAACTCTTGTGTCCTCTCTATGTATTTCTTGATTCTCGATCCTTCAATATTATTTTATAGAGTCACTCTATATTCTCTTGTAACAATGCCTCCTCTAGTGATAACAACGACTATGGGGTTTGATCCACAGGTTTCTTCTTTGATCAATTGTATTTTCTGGTTTCCTACTTGTTTCTCTTGAATCTTGGCTAGCAGCACAGGGAAATCTTCAATGACATGTTCAAATGAGCTGCAGTAACTGCAAGTGGTACAAGGGTTCTAAAATTCCCTTGCCAAGTGTCTTGGTTGTGCACAGTTATAACAAATGACCTATCCTCGGCCTTGACCCATACCTCCTCCTCTTCGTCTTCCTCTGAATCCACCGTGAGGGTTGAAGTTTCCTCTTCCTGGGGAGTTATACTACACTGTGTTTCCTTCTTTCTATACTTCACCTTGAATTTTGTATACATCCCTGGATCTTTCATGCATGAGATCGTAAGCTCTGCAATCCCTATCATCGTGCCCCACTGACCTACAGAACATGAAATATCGATTTGTGGGATTCTAGACATACTTTTACAAATAGTAACATTGACTAGGGAAATGTTGATTTGTACATACCTTGCACCAGGGTAGGGTAACTTGCTTCAAAGGGCTCGGAGCTCCAGAGGCCAAGTACTCATGAAATAGGGGGAAGTGCTCCTTATCATGGCCTTCTGATTTGCATATGATACACCAAATGTATTCTTTTTTTTCTTTCCCTTGTTCCTTCTTCATATCTTCGACCTGCAATGATAAGCTAGTTAGTTGACTCAAGATTTGACTCATACCTAAGATGGATTCTCCCATCGAGGATGATTCTAATTTCATGGTGATCTCCAATGCCTTAGCCTATGAAGTAATATTTTCTTGCATCAGAGCAACTTTGATGTGTAGGAAAAGAGCAGTAATGAACCATTCCTTGTTCTGTTCATCTGGGATCTTAAAATTCAAATGGCTCATTAAGGTCTTAAACCTCTGATCAAATTCCCACACAACTTCAACTACTCTTTGTTTGATTTCTGTCAACTCTGTAATGCATTGTGACTCTGACTTGGGTTTCTTGAATTCTGAAATCAATGCATTCTTGATCTCATTCAACAATTTAGTCTGATTAATTCCTTGGACAAGTTTCATGTACCAACTCAGTGCACAGTCTCTTAGGGTAGTACTAAACTGAGCTCTCTTAACTACTTTGTTAGTGACATTCTTAATACTCCATACAGCTTCACATAAAAACTAGTGCTGATCAGGATCTTCAGATCCATATCCTCTAAATATAGGGAGCCTCATCTCATCTGCCATAGAACTTCCTAGGTTTCCAGACTGAATAGGTCCTGAACTACTTGAACCAGTGCTCTGAGTGTTCTGATAACTTAGGTTACTCTATTTATTCAACACTGCTTAAACAATAGGAGGAGTAACAATACTTACTTCAATAGTCAACGCAGTTTCTGGATCTTCTCGGTGAGGTTATTCAGTCTTCTCTTCCTATGTCCTAGCGGACTTTGAATGCTCTTTTTCTTTTATATCTGCCTCTTCTCCACTGTATAAGCCCTCATCTCTATAGTTCTACTTAAATAGGTTCACGACATGAACTTCTCTGAACACTCTCCCACCGTGCGTATTTCCAACCTCTATGTCATTGTCGCTGCCTAAATTCTTGAACATTAGCTCTTTCGATCTAATCGATTACTATATCTTCAATATGTTCTTCTCATGCAATAACATCTCTATCTTCAACTTCAAAAAGTGTAAAAATTTTCCTCTAGGTCCTTTAAAGAAATATCTCTTGGCTTGGCTATACAATTATACTATTGTTGGTCACTATAATTGCTTAATTGATTTCAAACAACCAAGTGAAACATAAATTATCAACCCAGGGAAGTCTTTTGCTTCAAATATAACCACGCACTATATATGCTCAATTCCAAAAGCACTTAGTGTTGTAGTAAAGAAATTTATACTATCTATACTTGCTGGAATGAACTGAAGCTCTGAATTAAATCACAGGAAAGCAATCCCCCTATTGAAATTCTTTAAAGTTCAATCTAAGAATCCTGAATTACATTAAAATAACATCACAATGGGAAAGAACAACTATCTCGCAATCAGAGGACAGGACCCTTACTCTCAACAGAGACTCAGTACTAACACTCTTTCATGAAAGCAGTAATGCAGAAAACAATTAACTCTATCCAACAGAAAACAAAGCACTTAGTTCCTTTCTGTCTAAGCAGGAGCCTTGAGCCTTACTTCTGTTGTAGCACACTTGTGAGGTTGAGGTCTACAGAGAACAGGGTAGTCTGATTCCTTTCTTTCTGAGCAGGGATCTATAACCCAGTTTCTGGCTAACACCAAGGAAAGTCTACAGTGAACAGGATGTTTTGGTTCTTTCCTTTCTGAGTAGGAACCTTTAATCCAATCCCCGGCTGACACACTTGCAGAGGTAAATGAAACCTACAGAAGACAAGGTATTGTAGTCCCTTTCTGTCTGAGCAGGAACACTTTAACCAAATCTCTGGCTAGCACACTTGTAGGGGTAAAGGAAACCTACATAAGACAAGGTGTTGTAGTCCCTTTCTGTCTGAGAAAGGACACTTTAACCAAATCTCTGGCTAGCACACTTGCAGGGGTAAAGGAAACCTATAGAAGACAAGGTGTTGTAGTCCCTTTCTATCTGAGCAGGGACACTTTAACCAAATCTCTGCTAGCACACTTGCAACATTAAATGAATTCTACAGAGGGTATGATGTCCCGATCCCTTTCTGTCTGAGCAGGGACCCTTAACCAATTCTCTTCTAGTCTCACAAAATCATCACACAAGATTGCTGATAAAAAGAATTACAATTTTCATTCAATAACTGAGACAGAGTCAGTAGTGTTTCAGCAAAGCGGAATCCATTAAAATAGTTTTTCAGCAAACGACAGTTAAACAAAACATGAACAGAAATTATACAAACACACTTCTATCTAATGGGTGAATCTTGTGAAGAAGGTGGGCCCTCCCTTCTCACAAGATTCCCCTGAACGAGAAGCTTAAATAAGGATACTCAAAGCAGTCTTATATTCATCTATTGAAATATCACATTACAAATTGGAAGTACAGAATGCGTCTCGCTTCTCTGAAGTTCTTCAATACATCAAAACTTGGATTTTTCGAATGGTGATTTCCCCTGAATTTAAAGAGGAAATCCCTTCGATACAATCATTACAAAGCATATCTGAATCCTATCCTAAGTCAGATATTCTTTCTAAATCAGCATAGGATGTCCTATTCTCACGCAATCGAATGCTAATACAGGAGCTTGAACGAGGTATTGTTGTTACGGCTGGTGTAACAACTCCTTCTCATCGCTGCTGATGCTATTTCAGCATCGCAATTCACGTGCTGTTTCAGCCACGTGAATTGCGCTCTTGACTGTGTCGGCCTTGACTGCTAACTGTAACGGCTCATGTTTCAGCATCGTGGTGGTCTCCTCTGTGTTTCAACATTTGCACTTCTGAACTGAGTGACAGCTCCATGTTTCAGCATCTACATCCTCGAACTATGTAGCAGCTCCGTGTTTCGACATATGCGACCTTAGACTGTGTAGCAGCTCCGTGTTTCAGCATATGCGACCTCGGACTGTGTAGCAGCTCCGTGTTTCAGCATCAGTTCAACAGTGACTTTGGACAGTTCTGTGTTTCAGCACCGGCCTCAAATGCTAATCTGCAGTTATGGACACTTATGCACTTCTAATCAATAGTTAAGTACGAGAGTGATGTAAAATATCATGCAAAACAGATTAAACGTGTAGTAATGAGAAAGGACGTTGTATACCTTGGAATGATCAGATGAAATGATAGTATAAGTCTAAATATAGGTGATCCAGGGTATAATAATGGCAAAAAGTATGGGAAAAAAGGGTACATTGTGTGGTCCTAACATCCCCCCCAGCTCAAGGTGTTGCATGTCCTCAGGCAACTTACTCTGAATCTGAGTCTGGATACCTACTCTGATCATGTAAGCTACACAGGCTGTAACTGTGGGAGGTACTGTCTGTCAGCGTTCTGAGCCCTTGCACTTCCTGCAATCTTTGCCATGCTGTTGTTTCTGCCTTTTTAGGTAGCTTGTAACTAATTTGATATCTTTCTGTTGGCAACCAGAGAATGGGAAAATAGAACCGGTACCCAATCCAATTTTCAGCACAATGTCTCATACAGTGGATATAACTGGGTACCCTAGAAATTGTTGCTTCTAGGTTGGCAGGACCAAAAGGATTATACTGTTGCCTTTTTTCTGTGGATTGTTGCCAGAACAGGTTATTGGCCTGTAGGGCAGGAATTTCTATGGCACTAATGATGCGTTCACAATCCTGAATCACTTCTGATTGCAACTGCTGAACATGTTCAGTCATCCCTGTTTTCTTTAAGAACACATAATACTGTGAGATGAATGTAGCTGCCCTTTGTGGTTCTGGTCTAATCTAGAGGCCGCGATTATCTTCATTATTCTTGTCAGCTGAAAAGTCACCTTGCCAAATGATTTGATTGAGGAGAAAGGAAGTAAATGCTCGAAGTTGAACATCCCCAACAAGAGGATTTATGTTCAGTGACCTGTTTTCTGGAATAGCCTCATTATGGAAATATGCCTCACAGAGG
>SNQJ01S0018099.1:34518-72757 GCA_010110895.2 Picea sitchensis | reverse complement strand
GATCTTCCCTTCCTAGAATTCCCATGGTTCCCTGAGCCCTTTCCTCTATCCTTTTGTCTTCCCCTATTCTCCATGTTCAATGCATTACCTGATGTCTCACATGTGCTTTTCCATTGCATTTCCTCACTAAGGATAACACCAACAAAATCATCAAATTTTAAAGTATTTGAACCAGAGACAGAGTTACTTACATCCATGACCAAGTCGTTCCATCTTTCTAGCAATGAGCACAAGATTATAAGATCCCTAACCTCATCATCAAAGTCCACTTTTACAGAACTTAGTTGATTAGTAACCATATTAAATTCATTTAAATGATCTGCAACATACCCACCTTCTGACATCTTCATATTAAATAATCTCTTCATTAGAAATACATTATTGGACGCCGAGGGTTTTTCATACAGTTTAGCCAACGCGTCCATCAGATCCTTCATTGTCTTTTCTTTTGAAATATTGAAAGCCACCGACGCTGCCAAGCTCAATAGTATCGTTCCTAGAGTCTTTATGTCAAGAATCTCCCATTCTTCATCCTTCATGGTCGTCGGCTTCTTTTCTACTCCGCCCAATGGTAGGAATAGATCCTTATGATATAAATAATCTTCCATCTACATCTTCCATAACTGGTAGTTTTGGCTGTTAAATTTCTAGACCCTAAACTTTCCATCTTCCGACATTGCTCCCACTCGAACCAGGAACCCTCTTTTCCTGTGAGTTACCTTTCGCTCTGATACCAGTTGTTAGAAAAATAGGATCGCGGAGCAATAAAATAAAACATAGAAGATACACAATACAAGAGAGACAGAGATTTGCGTGGTTCACCCAGTGTGGGTTACGTCCACCAGAGAAATTGCTAGGTCCTTCCTTTATTATTATCCAGCAAATGAAGGGATACAACCTACAGAAAAACCCGTTGTAACTTCCTCTTCTTTCTCTCACAGTCTCCTCTCTGAGAATACATCCTCGCCATCATAAATAGCCGCAATATATTTCCCTTATAAAAGAGGGTTTCCTTCTAGGGAAAAAAACCCTAACATAATTTCTACCGTTAGATCTACGACCTTATAATGAACGGTCCAGATTTACAATGAAATTACAATATACTTTTACAAGGCAATTTTTCCTTCGGGGGCTTCGCCCCCAAACTCCCCGGACCCTGCAGAGGGGGTACCCCCCCTCTGCACTCCCCCGCGTGGAAGAGTGTACATACTTCTGGGGTGTAAAGTCTTCATGGGGTATAAACACGGCTGAAAAACACAAGACCTTTGAGTCAGGAAGATAATCAAGCTCCACAACCAACAATAACTCACCAGGAGTTAGGTTCAACAAAATTCTCCTCATCAGATGCAGGCACTTGATGCAATTGAGACAAATTCTTCATAAGGGGAGAGGAATGATCTAGGTGGATATCAATGGCCACCCACCTATTCCACTGGCTCAAAGACAAATTTCATTTGGGTAGTTTTTTCCTAGTTTCCAGATCCTAAACTTCCGAGTCGTTTTAAGGCCCTAAACAACGTTTTTTGGGCATACCACAATCACACTATAGATTTTATCCAAAATGTGATAGCAACATGTGTATTCCTCAGATATTTCTTTCCAATGAGCTATCATGCACCTAAAACAGACATCGTATGCAAAAGTTACGACCCCGAGAAGTTGATGTACCAACTTACCCCATCGGGGCCCACATGACTTTTGGTGCTTCATCTCCTAGGATTAGGTTTTTGGATGTTTAGGGTTTTCTCGTTTATGATTTATGTAAAAATTATTTTGGAGCCTCATTGTAACCAGCTTCTTGCGACTGAGCATAGTTAACATATCTCTTCTCATAGATAAGGTACCACCATTCTAGTTATCTTGTGTGCTTTTTCATTTTACAGTCTTTTGTATTTCAGACAGTCTTTAATAGAATCTAAGCTTTACTGTATTACTATGTTCCTTATGATATCTCTATGTAATTATGCGTTATATCTTTGTTATATCTCTGCCTTCATATCGTTCCTAAAATAATCCAGATCACATAGAAAGAATAAAATTTCTTATGCAAGGAAGAAGATACTTGCCAGTATGTCATAAATATTACATTCTTTTCCTTTTCCTTCAACAAACTTATGAATAAGTGTTGGGTTTGTTTGCATAAAGAAGAAATAAAAAGAAGAAGTTTTTTAAAGACAATCATCCATGATGTCGACCTTTCATAAACAATATGCTATTGTAAATAAATGTCACGAAAATTGTGTGTATCTAATCTTGAAATCATAGAAAGAATTAATGATCTTGTGATTCTAGTTATTATTTTTAAACTGAAGACTATGATTAACATACAAGATCTTGAGCATAAATATGAAGACATTAGGCACAACATGCAAGCAAGAGGATTTAGAATGGATATATTTTCTCTATTTAAGTAATCCATTCAGGAAGTCCTCAAAAGCAAACTCATTCAATGCATGAAATAGAACATCAAACTTTGTAGTCATATATCATCATCAAATACTTAGAAATTCTCAAAAGGTCCCAAAGACAACTTGTCCATTTCATCATACAAATATCAACAAAGCATAATAAGTCCAAAATCATTATGAAGGCCATTTGAAAGTACAATATCAAAAGGATTAACAAAATTCCATCAAAAACAATCATCAATAAATATTCAAACCCCCAACTCTCTCAAGGTAGGTAAAGAATAATCATTAGGCTCATAGTAGTAGAGGATTAGGCATTAGAGTTCAAATTTTAGTAGGGGGGGGCTTTCCTTTCGCTTATAAAAGAAAAATGAAAGGGAGATTTGTTGTGGTTACAACACTTCCTTGGGGATCAAATCCAAAAAGGATGAATTAGTATTTCCTCCTATTCTTAAAGATTGGTGGGAATATAGAAGCATGGGTTTAATATCATATTTGATTAGCTCCCAAAAATGTTGATAAAAATAATATGGAAAAACCATCAGGCCGAGAAGATTTATCTATCTCTAGACTCCATATTGTAGAACAAAATTTAGATTCAGATATGAGTTGAGTAAGGTAGGAATTATCTTCAATTGTGACAGTAGAGGGAATGTGATCAAGCAAGGAATCCACATTATATGGGCATGTCTCTTCATATTGAGAATACAAATTAGCAAAATGCACCTTGGAATCCCCTTTGATGCCTTCAAAATCGATCACTTTGGTTCTATCTTCCAGAGTGATGCTAGCGACATTGTTCCTAGATTTACGGACCTTAGCTTGATTGTGAAATAACTTGGTTTTTTTTTCACTAGCATTGAGCCAAACACTTCACTCCTTTAATCACCATGTCTCTTCCTCGTTTCTCATAGCTCTTTGATATTGAGTTTGTAGTTCGATTTCTCTTTTTTGTAGTTGGAGATTGATTTCTCCGTTCTCAATATATTTTTGAAATTTTTTTAATTTGCATCTTATTTCTACTTTTTCCTTGGCCAACAAATTGAAGGAAGTTTTGGCTCATAGCTTAAGCACTTGTTTAACCAAAATGAGTTTTTTTCTCCCAAATACAGATAGGTGTGCCAAAGATCCAGGTATTCCAAGTGGATTCAACCAAATCATTTACCTCTTGATAGTTAATCCATAAGGGATTGAAACAAAAGGGAAGAGGACTATAATCACGTAGGTCTTGGATGTGAAGAGAATTCAGTTTATGGTCATAAATAAGAGAAGGGAGAATAAAGGATTTGAGAGTAGAGTTTTGGAAAAGGAAATTTCTATGAACAATGAAGTGATCAAGGCAATAATAAATATGGCCCAACCAAGTATGCATATTGGACCATGTATACTTCCCTCTCTACGGAATGACATCAATCATGTCCTAGTCTTCAATTAGTTCTTCCATTTTCTCATGAAAGGGGTCTTGGCCAAAAATCCCCCCTCGCTTTTCTGCATTGTTTCTAATGACATTGAAGTCACCAGCCACAATGTAGTCAATAGAGAATTTTGTGTCTTTTAAATTGGGTATGGATCTCCAGCAAGAGGATTTCTCTACTGGGTTGACGACAATATAGACAATGATAACCACAAAAAGGCTTATTGTTTTTCCTAGATCTGAACTTGGTGAGAATCCAATGCTGAGTTTTGAAAAAAAAATCCATACATACATTAGTGTTGTTCCAAAGGGTACATAGGCCATCGGAGGCCCCTCTTGAATCTTATAATCGCTAATGCACCAAAATATTTTATCTAGCTTGATAGCTTCTTTCGCATTCATTTTGGTCTTTTGGATTAGAAGAACATGAGGATTTTCAAAACAGCTGAGATCTTTTACAAAAGAGATCTTGGGTTGGATGCCTAAACCCCTACAATTCCAGCAGACAAGAATCATCATTTAGAAGGGTTTGGATGAGAACCCCCTTTGGACACTGCATTTCCCCTATAATTTTTAAGTGTCTTGGATCCCCCTATCATTTTAGGGATTATTTGTTGCAGTCCCAACAAATATATTTATTGTCTTGTTCTTCTTGAACTATTCGAGCTTCCTTTCACCCATATCTTCTAGGAAGTTTTTCTTCCGAAGATATGTGTAAGGTAGCTAGAGAGGTAGTAGGGGGGCCCAGAGGGCCCATAGTGATAATAGTGGAGGTCATTCAATGTAAGGTGGACTAGGTCCACTATATTATTAAATAAGGCTCACTATGGTAGTTCAGTCCACCATATTATTAAATAAGGCTCACTTAGTAGTTAGACATAATAAAGAGGACTTCTTAGAAGTCTCTACTTCTAGAAGATTCCTCCTCTAGAATGTTCTAGTGATGGTAGCACTATATAAAGGCTCACAATGTAATGAGACATGAAGAGAAGTATTGTATTTGGAGCTTTCAGACTAATAGGAAGATGCCCCTCTAAGAGGCAAGTGAACAGAGAGGATCCCTCCAATAGGATCCATTGTATGGTGTTTCCCACCCTAAGGGTTTCTATTTCTTGGGTTCATGTTATGGTGAATGATTTACGGTTTATTCTTGGTTTACTTGAAGTATATTTATAGATTTGGTATAGGTACTTAACAATTGGTATCAGAGCACTTTTTTTTTTTTTTTTAAGTTAAATATTTTTTATTTTTACGATTTTTTCTCAAGAAAAAAGAGGGCTGAGACATTCCAGACATTTCTAGTATATTTCTGTGCAAATTTGCAGAAAATGGTTGTATATCTGAGTTCTCTCAGAAAAACATCCAAGATGAAAAAAAAATCACCCAAAACGGAGTCCGGAAAGTCAAGATATTAAAGTTTTAAAATCCGTAATTTTTCGTGGTTTTTCTCAAGGACGGTATGGCGTGATTTTTTTATTTTTGTAGCATTTTGAGGTCGAATTTGCCCAAATAAATTATATATCTGAGTTCCTCTTACAATTTCACCCAATTTCAAAAATCAGCCGAAAACAGAACCGGGAAGTGAAGTTATGAGCATTTTAAAAAACTGTTGAATTTAAAAAAAAAAAAAAAAACCGCGATTTTATGTTGTAATCTTATTGTTCTATTTTTGGTTTTTTCGTGATTTGGTCAAGTGGGACCGAAGTGTTCATAGGTGCTCAGATGGCTATTTCTTCTCAAAACCTGAAAGAAATTCTTGAATCATCTTAAAGCCCAATGGGATGCTAGATTGGATGTGTTAGCACAAGGTCTCACAGACAGCCTCACAAATATCATCACGATGGCTTCAATGATAGTTTTCGGAGTATTCAATATTCATTGAATAACATGCATGAGAGATTTCTTTATGGAGGGCCTTAAGGATGAATATAATCAAGAAATATATGCTTGGTATGATTTTGAGGATGATTAGGATGGATTGGTATATGGATAGTTGTCATTTCCGGGATGACAACCATTTCCATATTTCATTTGATGACTCCACTCCACCTTCCGCAGAGAAAATCAATGTCCCACAACAGGAGCTAGTTACCAGCATTCAACCTACATATTCTACAAGCAGTATTATTCCTCCAGATTCTCAAGCATTTACCCATTTTCCACTATGTGGATGGATCTTCTTATTTGGATCCACATGATAGTGTGTCACTTTTATGAGCATCATTTTTGGTTGGTTATTGGGTTCCAAAATCTCTATGGGGAGTTCACATGAGTACTTTGACATGGGACCCAGCTTACAAATGGTGGTTGGACTACTTCAGCGCAGTGGATTTCCTTCTCTACATTGGGACTTTGGTTCTGGTCTTCTTCACATTACTTGGCCTACAATTATCCATGGACCCCTGTATATGGTTAGGACACTGCTGAGGACAACGCTTTCATAAGGGGGATGGAATGTATATAGCTAGAGAGGTAGTAGGGGGAATGAGGGCCCATAGTGATAATATGGAGGTCATTCAATGGGAGCAGGACTGTTCCACTATATTATTAAATAAGGCCCACTATGGTAGTCGAATATAGTGTAAGAGGACCCCTTAGAAGGTTCTACTTCTAAAAGATTCCTCCTCTAGAATGTTCTTAGGTGATGGTAGCACTATATAAAGGCTCAAGCAATGTAATGAGAAGAATATTGAAGAATATTAGATTGTAAGCAAGGATTGTTTGAGGAGTTTTATCCTTCCATAAGGATTAATATATGGTGTTACCCTACCTTTAAGTGGTTTTCTCTATTTCTTGTGTTCATGTTATGGTGAATGATTTATGGTTTATTCTTGGTTATTTCTGAAGTATATTTGCAGATTTGGTATAGTTACTTAACAATATGTCATCGTGTTCCTCATCTCCAATGATCTTGCTTTCTGAGTGGTATTTGGCCTCTGAAAATTCCACTTCTATGTCTTATAATAAATTTGTTTCTTCCATCCTTGGTTCAGATAGAGACACAATTTATTGTATTGGATCAACAAATAGGACCCTTTTATCCTCACGTTGGTTCGTTGACATTTTGACTCTAGTTAAGGGGGGTGCAAGGGTTATTTGGATTGAAGGAGGCTCCTAAATAAGCGAATGATCACCAAGCATGAATAGGGTGGATTCTTCACTACTATCCCCAAGATTGGATAAACTTTCAAAGCTATTTTTTTGTTGAGGGGTTTGCAACCAGTGAAGGGTTTTCATGGTTTTTAATCAAAGACTGAGATCCACCATGAGAGGGACCCACAAAATATCCAGAAGGGTGTTGAACCATACTACCTCTAGAAACAAACTTTCTTCACACTGCTTTCCACTACTCTTACTTATTCATTACGGGAGAGTGTGTCTGCCTTCTTTGAATTTTTGGAAAAATTCCCATATTCGTGAATTTTTTTGAAATTAAATGGAAGTTGTTTGTAATCGATATATTGCACATGCTACCAGTTGTCCAAATAAATAACCACTACTTCAAGAATACCTTTATCAAGATATAATTCCACACAAATCCTTGCACAAGATAACATATTTTCCTTTGGCTCAACCCAATCAATGTACCTTCCAATAGAATTTCCTATACATCGAAGAGAATCATCACTCCAAGAATGGAGAGGGAGATGAGAAAGCCGAACCCATATTGGAACAATCAATCAGACATAATTTTTAGGATTGAAATCAGGGGTATATCTCAATTAGGATGCAAAAGTCATAAATCTATAAAGCTAATAGATTGTCCATGTGGATCAAGGAGATGCCCACCTCCTCATTAATTAATTGGGCTAACAAGTTGCCCATATGGGTCAAAGAGAGTCCCACCTCTCCATTATTGTATTGGGTTTTATTTTCCACTACTTAGTTAGCTGGGTAGTTAGATATATTATAATAATAATAATAACTCATTTAATAAGCTCTTTCCATTATTGTATCGGGTTTTATTTTCCACTACTTAATTAGTTGGGTAGTTAGATCTATTATACTAATAATAGAGACTCATTTAATGAGATATTTTTTACTTTGTCCAATGGACCATTTTGTAATGCTATATAAAGGCTTAGCAAGCCTTCTCATAATATCAAGTTACTCATTTTTTGTTTCTCTCATATTTTCTATTGTTCATTGTGAGATTAATTAGCTTTGAGTGATTTACTAGTAATTAGTTTTAGAGGTGAGATGAGGCTCCTCTTTGAGCCTCACCTCCCGAGTACTTCATTTACATGTTTTTGTCCATTCTTCTTTTCATGCAAGATTTTCACGTCTAAGCTCCTCTTCTCTTGGCATTCAAGACATCCAAATCTCATCCCTCGAGTTTTGGATCACCGAGATAGACTATCTTCAACAATGGGAGATGGGAATGGATGTTGAAATACAAGATACGGATATTGCAGAGATTCGGTGAACAAGACTTTTTTTTTTCAGGGACTCTATGAGCCAGAACCAGAGCTATTAGTGACAATACCAAAGGCCAAGGTCAGAGCCATGTATCAGAGTAGAAAAGAGAATTACACTGATCTAATACCTAGGATCAGAGATCCAAGATGAAGACTAAGTTCCATAATATTCAGCAAGATGGAAGAGTGAAGAAGCTTCATCACTAAGTTACTTGATATGAACATTTCAGTAAGATGGAAGAGTGAGTTAGAGTTATCATCACTAAGTTGTTGAATATCTATTCTTTTGGAGGTCCAAAAGTTCTTTAGTGGGAAGGTGTGATCCAGGAGGATCTAAGGATCACTCACAGAGTTCCAAGAGGATCCAGAACGCTGACAAAAGTCCTAGGGGATCCATAAAATCTCAAAATTAGACTGTCCCAAATAATCAAGAAAATGACATCATTGCGTATAGCTCATCATCATCTTTCCAATGGTGCAAACAAAAAGTTAAACGGAGCTTGTATGCAAAAGTTATGGATGGTCAAAGTTCAAGTTAACCAGGTCAAAGTCAAAGTCAAAGGGGATAAAAAGGGTGGCACATCCATACAATCGTACAGAGATGATGTGGCCACACCCCAAGGTACCACGTGGACTACTCATACACTGACTGGGCAGATGTGTTAGCAGACCATACAGATTACCTGGTCTAATGAGAGGATGCCACGTGGAAAAGGTTAGCCAATGAGAGGATGCCACACGGCAACTTCCCATTGGTCTATAATGGTTCAAGTTATGTAAAATTATGGGAGTCGACAGAGGTCGAACCCGTGACCTCTATAACAACCCTAATCCACTAATCATCAAATTAAGCATGTCAAAAAATATGAACCTATATATTAAGTGAATCAAGAATTATATATATATATATATAACACAACTAAATCTTCATAATGATTAAAATCAATAATTAATTAATTACATTGTTTTGCCAATTCACCAATTCATCACTTCAAAAAGTATTTAAAAATCGACACTCAACAAAGTCTATCTAATAAAGCAACAAGAGGTAGGTACTATCATATAAAAATCATTTAATAAATCTTAAAAGTAAAATCAATTATATCTAATTAGTTATGTTGCTTATTATATCAATTTTAAAACGCATCTACCTATATTATGTATTACATGTTATCTATGTTATGTATTACGTGTTACTTTTAATAACCTTTTAATAACCTTGAATATAGGTTATATCTATTTAATCTTATATTAGATATTTTATTATAATTTAATCTTTTTATTTAATTTGGAAGAATAATTAAAACATTTTCCTTAATTTGAAAAGAATGGGGTCATACATAATATATAGTATGTATTACATAATAATTATGACCGTGTCATCTATACAATTTGAGTGGGTTTAATGGTTAAGAACATGTGTTTCCTCTTAAAAAAAAGGTCACAGGTTCAAATTCAGAGGGGGTAGGATATGTATACTTTCGTAGACTTTACCAGTCAAATCATTGAGTGGAGGGGAATCCCTTATCCCACAAACAAAAAAGTCTCATACACCAATTTGGTATATTGACTTAACTGTAACTTTAAAAATAAATTATTATTATTATTATAATAGAATATACTCATTATTTGCATTCCTAAATAAAACATTACACTCATACTATGTATTTTTTGGAGAATAAAGTACACTCACACTCTGTACTTTTTGGGAGTGAAGCATTGATACAATTTTCATTAGAAAATTTATAACACGAAAACAATTTTTTATTTATAACTTTTATACCAAGGAGATTGTTTCATTGAAGTATCTAGATTTAATTTAATAATTATAACGCCTTAATGCTAATACTTCACATTAATATTATAATTACATGTATGTTGACCAATGTAAATTGACGACTAGCTCATATCCTATTTTTTTATATAATTATCCCACATTATTATTATTCTCCCAAACATTTGGGGCCCAAGCACCGAATGGAATACATGAACATCATATACAATTTTGACTGTTCTTCGCGTTTTCTATTAATTTTTTTTATATAAATAATTGCTCTGTCTTATGACAGTAATTGAATTAATTAAATTTCTCGTTGTTATACAGTCAATGGGAAGTTAATAACGTTTATTTAGTCGGTAGACGAAAACGGGTACCCGATCGATGGTATTTAAGAACCCTTGCGATTTGAATAACAAGGGACTTCTACCACACCATCGTGGAAAAAGAAGGATGGACTTCTCCTAAATCATCCTAAAATAAAACACATGTCACCCTGAAGGCGAGAAGGTAGATCGAACATGGGTCCCTTTGATATTCAGTTGATATTTTTAGAGTTTGAGTTGAATTTAAGTCTTTAAAAATAGAGTGTGTTTGAGTGGGTCTAATGGTTAAGAACATGTGTTTTCTCTTAAAAGATTACAAGTTCAAATTAATTCAATAGGATACGTATATCTTAGTATACTTTACCAGTGAAATTGTTGAAAGGACTTCTTCTCTCTCCCTGCACTTACTTCCCCTATTCCCTCCACCAATAGAAACCTTGCACTTACTTCTCGTATTCCCTCCACCAGTGAAAACCTTGACTTTCTCACAGAACAAAATTAAATGAATCACAGGATATTAACACTCCAATAAGCATAAGGTAATGGAAATTGAGTTGTGGCCCAACGTTTATCAAGGGTTGTGAAGGAGAGAGTTTTTTTTATGCCATGCATGAATTTTTGGATTGGGATGAATAAACCAACAGGGTAGTATACATCATGATTTTAATCTTGAGGGGCATCCATGATAATATGGATTTAATAGATTTCCTTCCAGACTCGTTAAATATTTACGGTCATTCACATTCGAGTAAAAAGTGAAAGAGGGCAAACATAATTTGACTCTAATTTAATTTAAAACATGTGGATTTGTATACTAACTGCATCCACAACAAGTAATCATTATATTCGCCTACTTCTACCATAATATATAATTTGACTCTAATTTAATTTAAAACATGTGGATTTGTATACTAACTGCATCCACAACAAGTAATCATTATATTCGCCTACTTCTACCATAATATATGAACATAAAATGTAATAGATCGTAGCTTTAGAATGCTTGAACATGAATAAAACAAATTGTATTACATCATAATCTGTATTGGAGGAATGACTACTGTGGAACTAACTTAAAAAATTATAATGAATAATGGAATATATATAAATCTGTCAACAATTAAACGAATATTATAATTTGTAGAGTTATTATATTATCGACTAATCACAAGTGTTTTGTGCGAAATTACGTACATGGAATCAATTTATGAATATCATTGAATATTGAATTTTGTACAAAGAAATTCTATTTAAATAACTAAATGTTAAATACCGTGATCAGATGAATTTGATAATTGAGGATGTTATTCAACTTGAAATATTGTGCATGTTCTTTGCTTGATAATCGAACAACTTCACCGGTACCTCCCAGCCAATACTAGGGGTACTCTTCTTCCCCCTTAGTCCCCAAGCCGCAAAGGGGTCACACACAGAAATTCAGATCCAACTCTAGCTCAAGCTTTTCCTCACAAGGAAAGACTTCCATCTCTTTGCAAAGCTTGTAGCCCAACTCACACAAGTAAACTAATCACAAGAAAAATTTTGACAACATTTTAGTTATGGTCTCTTCCTCCTTATTCTTCCTTCTTATGTCTTGACATTTGTCAATTCATGCATAATTAAATAATTTTTAATAATTTAATTAGATAGTATTCACCCTCAGCACATATCACATTTTTGCGCAAGTTGCACATGTTTACTTATTTTTAATAAAAATAATTATGCATTTTCCCTCACATCCACAATTAGTTCCTAGATTTTCTCCTATTTGTCCCTTAGTTCCCCAATTTATCCTTTAATGTGTCTCCTAAATAATTTACATTTGGAGTTTGATTAGAAATCTTCTCTTAGTTAGGATTTAGAGTCTACTTTGACTTACGATTTTAACTCTATGTTGACAAACCCGTTCTCTCATGAAATAATTTATTTTAATTAAAAATATTTTTATTAATTTCATGCACACATTCTGCACATGTCATAATATTTTATTCTTCCTATAACAGTTTTATTTAGTCTAAAATTTTCCTTATGCCTTTTTAATATAAATTCATTTAGACCTAACCATTTTAGACTTTGATTTTATTATGTTTCCAGTTTATAACTTAGTATAATTTATTTTATCTTCTAATCAATTTTAAGTATTCGTTTTATTTTCTATGGTCTTCTAGATATTTTATTCCCTCATTAATTTATTCATGCAACATGCCCTTCAAGACACATCTATGTGCTCCAAGGGTGTCACTTGTCATTTGAATTAGTTTGGAAGTTGTCTTACGCTTGGAGTCAATACTCCACTTGTCGACCTTGTGTGAGACTAAGGGATTACTGAGGAATAAGGAATCTACCTTATTGCGCGCCCCTCATAAATCCTCGTGAGTGATTGTCTTAGTCTTTCCTCATGACATTGTGAACCTCTCATGAACAAGGTAGTTGTTAACCTTCAGCTCAAGTCACGGCAAGAGTGCTAATAGGATGTGACAGGGACATTTCCACACCTCTCCCTCATCTATCTGATATATGTGTATGACCCCTTTACTCCATATGTGAGTCGGATTAGCAAGCTTCGTCATGCCTACATCCACTGACAGAATTATGTTAATAATCTTATACATGAAATCCATAACTGGAATCATCATCATAATATAGGTGTAATAAAATCAAGTACTCATAAACAAATTCAATAGTCCACTCCCTGACTCAATCTGGAGTCCAAGGGGTTATGTCGATGCCATCGACACCCTCATCATGTCATATCTCCTACACACTCAGGAAACCTCATCATAATACCTGTCAATGCTATACATCAATATAATTTAACATATCAAGATTTCAATACTCAATAATGACATCATTTTTAACTCATATACTAAAGAAGGTAATCATAAAGTATCATATTTTAACCGGATCACTTGCTTGCACGTATCCTCAAAGAATAAATCAGTCGTATGAAATGTGATCGGTGGAACTAGATGTTACAACCTCCCATAACCTTACCAAATCTCCTTCTACCATCACGCTGCCATAATTTTACTTAACCATGTATGTGGCTAAAATTATTTAAGTTTGTACAAAGGTTTAAATGGAGGCATAAGGGCCGAGGTCCTAAGCCCTCGACCCATATCCCCTGGTTGTAAACATTGTAATATGACCATGTATTAAACTGCTCGCGGTGCTAACGAACTTCATACCATTGTAACCATATAATATATGGTTGTAACCATATATTAAAACAAACCAACGAATATGTCAACAAGGAGAGGATCATGGGGAATGGAACCCTATACCTCCTCCAAATTTAGCCAATGGACTATCCAATATGCCAACAAGTTCTGCTTGTTACGGGATTCCTCTAAAAATATATTTAAGTTGCCAAAAGTGCAGATGGAGGTTGGAGGGCATGCGGCCTATCTATGGAAGCAGATCCCAAGAACTACAGACGTTCCAAGGTGGGAAAAGATATCGAGATGGAATGAATCCCAATGCAGGGTATGGATCCCAAGGTAGTACATATTGTCTCGATTTGCATGCAAAGGAGGAGGCCAAATATGTTGTGTCTCATAAAGTGTGCCATGAGGTATATTAATAGCACCTATGAAACTTTATACTCATTTTTCACAATTTTTTGCAAGGATCATGAATTTGAGGTATATTTTATGATCATAGGTCATTTATAAAAGTATTAGTCCAAATTTTCATCAATGAGCTTTTAGCACATTGTTTAGTGTGTCGAAGAGGGTGAAATTGAACCAATTCAAAATTCGATCGACTTTATAGTCAAATTTCTCATAATTTCGCAAGGATTTATATGGTGAACTTATTTTCTTGTTTTGAGTAATGGAATTAAAGAGACTCCATTGAATTCGAATTTTTTGAACCCATATTGTAATGTAATAAGGTATTTTAAGATGATGGAGAACAATTATGCTATCTAAGGGGACTTTGAAGATGAAGTGATATATGTCATCCATATATGTAATTTGAGTTCTTTTATTTTATGTTGTGTCATCTCATCATTCTGCAAATTAATCATCATTTTATGAGTTTTTGGATAAAGAGCACATCATCATTTTTCTGCAAATCATCTCAATACGATCAGTAAATTAATTCTAAATCAAATTAGATGTTGCAAATCAAGTTAGATGTTGCATGTATATATGGTAAACAAATAAGTGGTGTATAAGGATTTTCAGATCACTTATCTATCTTGGATTTGTGCTCCACGCTCACATTTTGTACATGGTGTGTACTTATATTTTGTTATGATAATTTTAGGTATTTCGATCATTACAAGAATCTTGTGACGGTCTTAATTGAGGTCCAATATGCCCATAAGAGTGGATAAAGCAACAAATTCCAATTCTATTTACTCATATTGACAGCTCGTTGAAGTATGGTTTTGAGAGACTTATCGATGGTCTCCACTCGACCATTTTCTTGCAGATAAAATGGAGATGAGTGCTCCTACTTAAAACCCAATTTAGATATTAGTTCCAACATCATTCGGTTCTGAAAGTGACTGCCATGGTTGGTGATAATCTCTCTTGGAAATTTAAACCGGTGATAACCTAATTGAATAGAAACAAATTTTTTGTCTCACCGTCATTTGCAAAAGTAGGCATGGCCTCCAGCCACTTTATAAAGTAGTTCACGACCACGATGATATAACAATAACCCCTATCCAAAGGTAGGTGGCATGTCATGAAATCAATCCCCTACTTCGTGAAGGGATCAACAATGATGATTGGAAACAATGGAGCAGGATGCACATGCATCTTTTGAGAAAATATCTAACAAGGATGGCATCTCTTGACCATCTCAACATAATCTTTAAAGATCGTCGACCAAAAGTACCTAGCACGTAGGATTTTTTGGGTTGTATCCAACCTAGATAGATGACCTCCACGTGCTCCATCGTGGCAATCATTAAGCACAGAATCTTCCTCTTCATGATTCAAGCAGCAACGAAGAATTGAATTGGCCCCATGACGATACAAAGTGCAACCAGTGATGAGGTAGTTCTTCGCCTAATGGTGAATTCGACATCAATCATCTCAATAATAATGCAAAAAAAACTTTAGAGTCTGGAGATATATTAGGATATCCCAATACCAAGGATTGCCCAAAGTGATAAGGAACAAATGCATTTGAAAATGAGCCTGTAAAAACGGTTTCCTCATCTTCCTGAGGGAACTCCAACATCATTCTGTATGTTGTCATATTCCTTAGACAATACCATGTAACCTATAGATTATGTTATCGCAATATATAACAAGAAATCCCTTAAATGGTCTAGAGGACTGAGCAGAGGGGCATACATAAGCGAGTTATTAAGCGCATTGAAGGATCATTGCGCAAACTCATTCGAAAGGAAAGGGACCCTTTTTTTCAAAAAGCACATAAATCCCTTGGTGATATCGACATAATTTGCTACAAAATATCAAAGGAAATTAGCCTTTCCTTGAAGAATTTGTAACCAACAAATGTTACGTGGGGGAGGAAACTAAACTATTTCCTCCACCTTCAAAGGATCAACCATGATCCCTTTGTTTGAGATGATGAATCCCAACACACACACCGAAATGACACAAAAGATGCATTTTTTTCGGATTCAACCGAATGTAGTTATACCAACATCTTTCAAAGATAATCCTAAGACGTGCTAGATGATACACCCTCTTATGAGAGAAAGAATCGAGATCATCAAGGTGTGCCTAAAAAATATGCTTTAAATCGTGGAAAGTGAACAATATGGCCCACTAAAACATATCTCCAACATTTTTTACGCAAAAAGGCATTTTTTTATATGCAAAAGTCCCCCAAGGACATATGAACACATTCTTATGTTGATCCTCACGTCGAATCTGAATCTGATTGTACTTAGAAAATCCATCCATAAAGGAAAATATTTCACTTCCCGCACACTCGTCAATAATCTGGTCAATGAAAGGTGTGGAGAAGTTATCTTTTGGAAAAAATTTGTTCAAAACGTGAAAAATACATATAAATTTGTATGGTTCCCTTCTTCTTATCTATAGGAACATAATTTGACACCCATTTAGTAAGAGGAACTAGGTAAATGAAACATGCCATAAGCATATTTTATGCCTCAGCCTTTATAGTTGTTTCCTTCCTGTGTTTACAAGTCATAACTTTTGCTAAATAGGCTTAGCGTTCTCATAAATATGAATCTCATGTTCGAAAATGCGGGGGTAAATGCCTGGTATTTCTTCGTAGGACCAAGAAAAAACGAAGTGAAACTCTTTGAATAAATAGGTATACGTGTGGATATATTCAGAAGAACAATTTGTACCGATAAAAAAAAATTCTTTGACACTAAGGGTCTTGGAGATGTTAATTGGAATAGTCTTTGATATATTGGACATGTTCCCTTGGGCATAAACACCATGATTTTCCAAATGGTTCACAGGTCGATCGACACCTCCACTCAGAATTGATTGGAACTCTCTACTTTCAACTCGACTGAGTTTTGGAAGGAAATATGATTTATGATGTAGATCCTCCCATGGTATTCTTACCCTTTCATTGCCTCAATAATATCTTCATTAGAGGGAAATATAGTGTCAAGGCAATCGAGGGAAGCTGAAGAATTCTAGGCCCAAATGGGATTTGGAAACTAATCCTCTTCTTTCGTCCATGAAGAGGAAGGATCAGAGTATACAATTTCTTGTTGTATTTCTCGATATGTTATCTCAACTACAAACAAATGCATAGCCATCATGGCATGCACAAGACCTTCAACCGATTCACACGGTGAAGGTAATACCCAAGGATCCTCAAAGTACATGGTTCAAAATGAGCCAACTCGTGAGACAGGGATCGAGGGAGAAATTTTTTTAAAACCTACCAATTTTTTACACTTGAATCCGTTAGGACCGAAATGGAAACCTCACGAGGATACAAATCCCCCTGTGTTTTTATAGAGGTGGTAATCCTCTTTGTTTTAAGGTTTTATTGGGACTCTAGATTTTTAGAATATTGGACTTTGTAGAAGTCCGTCGTGATAATCAAAGAAATATAAATATTGCAAGAAAAAGTAACAACAAAGAAAATGTTTTCTTTTCTTTTTTAGAGATTTCCTAAGAAACGGCGAGGAACTGCACACTTCATACATTTAAAAGAGATAGACAAAATTTCCTCACATCCATCATAGTTAAACAAAATATTTATGATAACATAAAATAAAAGAATATGGTTCGCATGCATAAGACAACTTTAATAGAGTAAAACAGGGGGAGCTCAAATAAATATAATGATAGATCAATCTCAAATACTTTATACTCAAAACTCATAGTGACAAAGTACAGTCAAAACTGATCCCAAAATAGTTCTCTTGGGATTTCTAAAAAATATATAGTCTGTTACAAAGCTTTGAAATTTAAATGTGTTTGTCCTTAAGACTGGGATTGGGGATCCCACATACCATAAAGAAAATATGAACAATAAGTAAGTTGTAGAAGGAGAATGGTGGGTGATGCAGAGTAGCAAGACCTGGAAAGAAGACAAGGCGAATTTATCATATTTCGGTTAAACCTTTCTAGTCAAAGAAGCGGAGTAATTGGATGAAAAAATGATAAAGAAAACAATATGTGATCAACATAAACTTACTATGATGGTATCTTGTGTCTTCACTTTCTTGTTGTTTTCCTTTTATTTTCTTCATTGATGGTTACAGGAATCGTCTCAATTGTTTCTTGCCCTTCTTTGGTTAATTTTTTTATTGTCTTGCTGAACCAATATTCAATACAAATTTTCATTGGTGCGACGTTTATTTAATGTTGTATTTTAATGTTGAATAACTCACCTTCCAAGTCTCTTAAGTCAAGAGAAATACCATGTATTGCTTCCTCAAAATCTCGGTTTTTCACGGAATAATCCACTATCCAATTGTTTATTTCTTCTTCATTATATTCAAGTATGCTATAAAAAAATTCAGTTGATAACCCCTTTATTCTTTCATCATACTTTAGATTTACACTGTTGAAGTGATTTGAAAACTCATCAATTTTATTTATGTTTCTGAAAATGAAATCTCCAATCTTCCATGGAAAGGGGATGAATTGCTTGTTCCTTTTTTCATGGAAAAAATGCAACCATAAATTGTATTGCCTTGCCACCTCTATAATGAATAATTTATCAAATACATGATACGGGAGAAAAGAAGGATTTTCTTTGGAATAGAATATCCTTATGACAATGTGATTCTCCATTTGTTCTATCGTTCCTCTTTTCTCTAGAAATTCATTAGCCTGGTCAGATATCCTTGAAGTATTCTCTCCCAACAACAACCTCTTGGAGACTGAAACAAAATCATTACAGACTTCATAAAAATATAAAGGGGTCTTACATCTCCATAATACTTGATACCAGAAGGTAACTGAATCTGTTTCACAATTCACCCTCTTACTTTTGGTCAATTTTGGGAATTGACAACAATGCACTATAACGAATATCAGATATGATGCCATAAAGAATTTGTATCCTTTTTGTAGTGCGTTAACTGGGACGAGATTTCAATAGAAATAAATTGTCCTCAGTCAAAGATGGCTTGTTCTTTTATTGTAAAATATAAAATATAAAGAATCATGTGAGAAATGGTAGCACTACTTTCCTGGCCTGTCAACCTGGTAAACAACCAAGCGATTTCCTGAAAGGGGTTTTTAAAAGAGTCAACCTAAATCCTAGTTACATCTTCTGGAATAGACACGGGATTCTCCAAATATTTAGGAAAGAGGTCAAGGCCATTTTTATTTCTCTTCAATAAATATATGCATTCTTCTCCTTTGAAGATAAGTGTTAGCTCTGGGAGCTTCAACATTCTACGAAAGACTTGCGGTGAAAGGGAAACCGGAGAATGACCTTGGAGTTGTATAATCCTTTGGCTCAGCACGTACTTCTCCACACACCATGAAAGAATCTCTTTACATTCAAAGACCTCAGGAACACATCATGCACGAGCAATTCTAGATTCCAAGATTATGCATTTATGTGCAGGAGGAGAGGAGTAATATGAATATGCTCTGGACCACTAAAAGTTTTGGTCTTCACGACCAAAAATATTTAGAGTATCACCACATAATTGTTGTCTAGCTACTGCTACCATAGGTTGATGAGAGTATTCTTTCAGTTGGATAATAACTTGAAATAAATCCTTTCAGAGAGATGACAATCATATAATCCTTTGGCAAATGGAGAATTAATGCAATTTATTGAATAATCTCCTCGAGTCTTTCGCCATTAATGACAATATTTTCGAAGCCTGCACAATTAGTTGTTAGCATTAAACAACATTCAATGCATATTGGAAAAAGCACGAGAATAGTGGGGACATACGAGAGTATTTTTGAATATGAAGTTTTTTATGAACCCGCCAACCCGGGAACACGCCAACCCACGGTTGAGGATGATAAAAAATGAGTCAAGTGTAGAACAGTGGTCGATCAGACTTGCATGTAGGAGAAATAAAATGCTTTTAGGGACTCAATACCCACGACAGTCTGACGGTCATAATGTAGATCACAGACCTTTGGGTGTAAAGTGGATATCGCAGAACTTGGAACATGAAGGCTTGAATCCGTGAACCCGCGAAGTCGAAAAAAATGGTTAAGTATATTATAACAAGGTGGTCGGTCGGGCTCATGACATAGGAACGTGAATGGAAATGAAAACCCATCATTTTTTTTAAATACGACTGTGTATGGTAACTAGAAAGGGATAGAAGAAGGAAAAAAGAAAAAGGGTAACAAGGGTAGGTATAGAAGAGGGAAAATAAATGGAAAAAGGAAGTTGGGAAAATAGAAAGGGAAAGGAAATTTTGGAAGCAGGAATTGATCTTAACAACTAGCTCCAACTGCGGGAAAATGACCCCATGTGGGTTACTGAGAACACCAGAATCTCAAGACCATCTACCTTCTCCATTGGGCTATGGAGTTATCTTTAAAATACAATCTTGCAATTCTTCTTCTTTCATGGATTTATCTTCAAATTTTAACATCCACTTAGCAATTGCTTTATTGCAAAAAAATTTGACTGAAGAAATAAACTATGTACATACACAATCTACCTACCCTAACTTACTTGAAAGAAAGAGTAACCTTGGGTATAGGAGGATTTCCAATGGATCCATTCAAGCATTTATCTGATTTGTGGAATGAACTCCAGAATTCTAAGATATGTTGGGACTTGTACCAATGAGTCAGGGGCACTCTCAACATGTACTAGAAAAAAAATTATACCAAGTATGGTGAAGATTTGATTGCATTGTTTGGATAACAATGCTCTGAAACCATAATTCAATAAAATCAATTCTTGGCTGAGGAGTTTTCGACATAATCATGCATTCATCATTTTCTTTATCTACAACCACTTCCAAGGTTCTCGATTCATCAAAAATCTCTTAAAAATGTTCTTCTTTCTTGTAAGGGTGATCTTGTTCATCATTCTTCTCAAGATTCATTTCTTCTATCAATTCTTCTCGTTGTAGGTTCTCTTGTGATGTTTCAACATCTATCACAAGGCTGGAATCTTCTTGTGTATTTGGTGGAGGCTCCTCAATTTCATTTTTAAATTTGTTGTTCAAAATATCTTCATATGGAGTATAAAGGAGACTGAAATTTTCTTATTTTTCCACATTCAAGATTATTGTTTCATTGGCGGTGTCTTGGAAATGTTCTTCTTCTATGCAATGGCTATCTTCTTTGTTCTCAAAATTGTTTTCTTCCACTAATTCTTATTTATTTTGGATGAATTTTTCTTGCATATTTGGTCGAGACTCTTTAATTTCTTCCTCATATGGAGTATATGAGACGCTGATATCCTTTTCTTGGTCTTTGGAATTAATTCCTTGATTCTCAACAACAAGATTTGATTCAGAAAAGTCTTGCATTGTTTCATGGTATTCTTATTCTGAATCATTCATTTCATCTTTTTGTGTCCATGTGGGAGAGGTTGGGTGGGTAGAAACATTTAAAACATCAGCAAAAACATATGAATGCACCTTTGGGATGAAATTTTCTTCAAATGAATCTTCTAACACATCCCAACTAGTAATGGAGTTAGGCATTAATGAACTATACCATTCAAGAGAATCCTCTCATAGAGATTGTAGGAATAATCTACATGTAACATTGTCTTCAGTGAAGCTGAAATCATAACATGTACCTTTAAAATTAATCAAGTGTTGCTCTGCATCTTCTGAAGCATCCCCAAAGAATGTAGAAAAAAATTCAATAGGAATATTGGGAATTTGAAAGCCTATTTCTGGTAGATTTAAAGGGGTATTATCAAATCACCTCCTTCTTTGAGTATTTCTCCCTTTTCTGAGTCTTGCAAAGCCATTGATGGGATTGATGAAGAATATAAAGAAGCATTATGACATGAATGAAAACCTTCATTTTCAATTTTTTCAATGGAGTTGTCAGGGATTTCATTCTCCCGAATCTTTGGTGCTTCTCATTTCTTTTTGAAATTACAAAAAAGGTGAGCCATGCTTAAAATAAGCAACAATTTTCTTGAATCTTCTTCTCAAAACTTTGAGCCATGGAGATTCTTGGTTCCTCAAGTATCTTGAAAATAAATCATTCCCTGGTATGTTCACCAAAAATGTTGACGCTCGAATCCGTTAGGACCGAAACGAAAACCTCATGGGGATACAAATCCCCCTGCGTTTTTATAGAGGTTGTACTCCTCTTTGTTTTAAGGTTTTCTTGGGACTCTGGATTTTTAGAATATGGGACTTTGCAGAAGTTCATTGTGATAATCAAATAAATATAAAGATTGCAAGAAAAAGTAACAAGAAAGAAAATGTTTTCTTTTATTTTTTAGAGAGTTCCTGAGAAACGACCAGGAACCGCACACTTCATACATTTAAAAGAGATAGACACAGTTTCCTCACATCCATCATAGTTAAACTAAATATTTATGATCACATAAAACAAAAGAAGATGGTCTGCATGCATAAGAGAAACTTGATAGAGTAAAACAGGGGGAGCTCAAATAAATATAATGATAGATCAATCTCAAATACTTTATACTCAAAACTCAGAGTTACAAAGTACAGTCAAAACTGATCCCGAAATAGCTCTCTTGGGATTTCTAAAAAAATATACTGTCAATTACAAAGCTTTGAAATTTAAATGTGTTAGTCCTTAAGACTGGGATTGGGGCTCCCGTGGACCATAAATAAAATATGAACAAGAAGTAAGTTGTAGAAGGAGAATGGTGGGCGATGCAGAGTAGCAAGACCTAGAAAGAAGACAGGGAGAAGTTATCATATTTTGGTTAAACCTTTCTAGTCAAAGAAGTGGAGTAACTAGATGAAAAACTGATAGAGAAAGCAAGATGTGATCAGCATAAACTTACTATGATGGTCGTCTGTGTCTTCACTTGCTTGTTGTTGTCCTTTTATTGTCTTCATTGACATTTACAGGAACCATCTCAATTGTTTCTTGCCCTTCTTTGGTTTATTTTCCGATTGCCTTGTTGAACCAATGTTCAATATAACTTTGCATTGGTGCAACATTTATTTCATGCCAAATTTTAATGTTGAATAACTCACCTTCCAAGTCTCTTAAGTCAAGAGAAATACCATGTACTGCTTCCTCAATATCTTGGTTTTTCATGGAATAATCCACTAGCCAATTGTTTATTTCTTCTTCATTATATTCAAGTATGCTATAAAAAATTTCAGCTGATAACCCCTTTATTCTTTCAGCATACTTTAGATTTACACTGTTGAAGTGATTCACAAACTCATCAATTTTATTTATGTTTCTGAAAATGAAATATCCAATCTTCCATGGCAAGAGGATGAATTGTGTTTTCATTTTTTCGTGAAAAAAATGCAGCCAGAAATTGTATTGCCTTGCCACCTTTGTAATGAATAATTTATCAGATACATGATATGGGAGAAAATAAGGATTTTATTTGGAACATAATATCCTTATGACACTGTGATTCTCCATTTGTTCTATCATTCCTCTTTTCTCTAGAAATTTTTTAGCCTAGTCAGATATCCTTGAAGTATTCTCTCCCAACAATAGCCTCTTGAAGACTGAAACAAAATCGTTATAGACTTCATAAAAATATAAAGGGGTCTTATGTCTCCATAATGCCTGATACCAGAAGGTAACCAGATCTGTCTCACAATTCACCCTCTTACTTATGGTGAATTTTGGGAATTGACAACAATACACTATAGAAAATATCAGATATGATGCCATAAAGAATTTTGTATCCTTTTGTAGTGCGTTAACTAGGACGAGATTTTGATAGAAATAAATTTTCCCTAGTCAAAGATGGCTTGTTCTTTTACTGTAAAATATAAAGAATCATGCGAGAAATGGTAGAAATGCTTTCTTGACCTGTGAACCTGGTAAAAAACCAAGCGATTTCCCAAAAGGGGTTTTTAAATGAGTTGACTTGAATCCTGGTTATGTCTTCTAGAATAGACGCGGGATTCTCCAAATATTCAGGCAAGAGGTCAAGGCCATTGTTATGTCTCTTCAAGAAATCGTTGTAGTCTTCTCCTTTGAAGGTAAGTGTCGGCTCTGGCAGCTTCAACATCTTGCGAAAGACTTTCAATGAAAGGGAAACCAAAGAATGACCTTGGAGTTGTATAATCCTCTGGCTCGGCACATACTTCTCCACACACCATTGAATAAGCTCTTTACAATCAAATACCTTAGGAACACATCCTGCGTGAGCAATTTCGGATGCCCAGATTATATCTTTCTGTGCAGGAGGAGAGGAGTAATATGAATATGCTCTGGACCACTGAAAGTTTTGGTCTTCACAACCAAAAATATTTAGAGTATCACCACAGAACTGTTGTCTAGCTACTGTTGCCATAGGTTGACGAGAGTATTCTTTCAGCTGGATAATAACTTGAAATAAATCCTTTCGGAGAGATGAAAATAATATAATCCTTTGGAAAATGGCGAATTAATGCAATTTAATGAATAATCTCCTCGAGTATTTCACCATTAAGGGCAATGTTTTCGAAGCTTGCACAATTAGTTGTTAGCATTAAACAACATTCAATGCATATTGGAAAAAGTGCGAGAATGGTGGGGACAGATGAGAGTAGTTTTGAATATGAGGTTTTTTACGAACCCGCCAAATCGAAAACCCGCTAACTCGCAGTTGAGGATGATCAAAAATAAGTCAAGTGTAGAAAAACGGTCGGTCGGACTTGCATGTAGGAGAAATAAAATGCTTTTAGGGACTCAATACTCGTGACAAGTTTGACGGTCATAATGTATATCACGGAACTTTGGATGTAAAGTGGAGATCACGGAGCTTAGAAGATGAAGGCTTGAATCTGTGAACCCGTGAAGTCACAAAAAATGGTTAAGTATATTATAGCAAGGCGGTCGGTTGGAATCATGACATAGGAACGTGAATGGAAATGAAAAATCGTCAACTTGTGAACCTGTCGATTTTTTAAATACGACTAAGTATGGTAAATAGAAAGGGATAGAAGAAGGAAAAAAGAAAAAGGGGAATAAGGGTAGGTATAGAAGAGGGAAAATAAATGGAAAAAGAAAGTTGGGAGAATAGAAAGGGAAAGGAAATTTCAGAAGCAGGAATTGATCTCAACAATGGGGTAGCACGAATGTATGAAATTGGCACAGGAAAATAAAAATCTTCCATAAGAGAAGGACACATTTGAACACCAACACTCTCAGTTATCTTCTGATATTTTTCAATCAATGGGACCGTAGATCCTGAATTCATCGTGGAGCTAGAGCGGTTAAATGACATTTCATCTATCGTTACGATCTTCCCCTTGTGAGGGAAGCACAAGACTCGAAAAACCGATGAGACTACAACCATAATCACATAAGTCCAACTCCTTCCAAGAAAAATATTGTATTCAAACAGAGCGTTCACCACTTCAACTTCAGCAGAAATGGTCTTTCCCCCTAACTGGACAGGGAAGGAGGAAATAAGACCATGCATCCTAAACAATCATCCATCAAATGTGATTAACAATGTAGGAGAGGGATTCAACTCATGAGACCCAATGGATTTCGAGCAAGACAATGACATAACACATGTCGAAGCTCCTTCATCAACAACAGTTCTTCCAATAATGTGTTTCACATACACAACATTTATTTGGAAGGATACATGATAGGGAAGACGAGGCTTCACATATGCAACATCAAAATTGATAACAAGTTAACTCGAGGAGTCGATAGCTCCTATGGTAGACAACAATGTAGTTGATTACGCAGGGAAAATTTGAAGCACCTATAGGTATAACATCGTACATTGCATTTGAGCTAAGTCCTCAACAATGGAATAGTTGGGCACGGCTCGAGCATTTGGGTTGTGTGAAGCACGCTTGTACACACCTTTTGATATGTGTGGCATTGTTTCCTTCTCAGGTTTCTCTATATGGAGAGAATTTTGAGGATCGAAAGTTTCTTTCCCCTTGGATGTCAACTCAAGGTTGTCGTAATCATGATTCCTAGTCGACAAATCAATATCCTCCTTTTAATGGATTTCCATATTGATGATTGGCATTGTTCCATCTGAGAAGGGTTTATTTTGGGTTCCCCCTTGCGGATTTCCATCGGAAGAGCCTGCCTGTAGATTCTATACTTGTGGGAATGGGTTCTTCAGCACAGCAGGATGTTATTACACTAACAGGTGTTGAGCCTCTTCCATATTTGGGTATTGATGGGTAAGGTGATCTTCACTATAAATCTTGCAAGGGAATTTCACCTTCTTCTTAATCTTCTTACGCCCACCAACATTTGCATCAGATTTAAAGTTTTTATTGTTTTTTCCACCTCCATTCTTATCCTTACCCTTTTTATTCTTCCCTCCAGGTTGTCGGGTACCCTTTGGGGTCATCGATTGTACATCATGAACATATGACGACGGGATGGTGGAAATAGTCGAAGTCTTAGTTTGATTGATCGCAGATGGATGAATCATAATCTGTTGCATATGGTTCATAACCAAATCTACATAAGAGCTTTTGAAGGACCCAACAATGCCACCGACATGTCGTTTGAACTTCACTTTTGACGAGTCAGTGCTCGATCGAGGTGCCCCCAATATTATCTCGTAAAGGATTCTAGATTGAGAGTAGATCAGATATAACTATTGAGCCCTGAATATCACCTCCTCCTCCAAGAATACTCCTAATGTCGTTACGTCCTTGGAGATGTAGGGCAACAAGGAATTTAGGAACCATTCTAGTAGAAACTTGGGAGGGACCTTATATTTCATCAACCTCTTCCACCTCTGCCACTCTTGGATATGATTAGATATGTGATTGGCCTTATCTTGTTTAAGCATAGACAAGAGATCAGTGCTAGCATCGTAACAAATAGGAAGTTGGAAGTAGTTAATAAAAACCAAAGCTAGATCATGGAATGTGCAAAATGCTAAGCCATCAAGTTCAATGTACCATTTCACTGCGACTCTCACTAGAGTATGCTGGAAGAGATAGAGTTAGATGGAATCATCATTTAAGGAATTAGATGAACACAATAAATGAAATGGCATCACGTGGTCGACTAGATCCTCACCAGAATTACCTTCAAACTTTGGAATGTCCAAAGGAAACTTGGTGGGGACCGGAGGCCAGTTTGGATCATGGAAAATTGGATCGTTCATTAGTTTTGATAGGTATGGAAAGTTTAACATTGCCAGAAAAGGTAACTTCAGTGGAGGCCCATAATTCCAACTAGTTGATTTAGAGTTCCCAATTTGAGAACCTGTCGAAAAAGGATAACCTAGATTATTACTGACACCGGGTTGCCAAGAAGAGTTTTTGGATGGGCCAAGGTTTTGTGTAAGACCTTGAAGTCTCTGGTTATACGTAGGAAAAAATCCACTCATATAGTTCTCGTACGAAAAATCAGGATTACCCCCTACTGATTGTTGAATTTTTGCAACTTCGAGCAAGTCATTCTCCACAACAAAGTACAAGAAGACCCATCTACACCATTACAGAAGACCCGAGAATAGAAGTTGACCCCACCAGTAAAAGACAGAAAATAATAAAGTAATTTAAAGACCCGGAATAAGAATTCGGACCCATTCAGGCGCCCAAATTAGTATAAATACATGACTGGATCATTTCATTTGGACAGTCAGACAACTCCTTCTGTCGTGTGCACAAGGTAGTTGCAGCTATAGTTTTTTTGGTAGTTTTTCTATTTTTGGGTTTCTAGTATCTTGATGAGTGTGCCACACTTGGGAAGGATATTCTTGGTTGTTCTTGGTCATCTTATTGAGGTGCTAGGTCTTGGTGATGCTAGGTCTTGGTGATGATAGCCTTGGGGAGGATCTTCTCTGTATGGTATTTTGGCTATTGATGGTGATGTACTGGTAATGTCTTGGACTGAACTCTTATGTAGAAATATTGTTGGGTTTTCTCCCAAGGTTGGGTTTCCCAAGATAAACTATTTTGTTCTTGTGTTGCGTTCCTGTGTCTATCATATCTGAGAATCATAAAACATCAACATGGGATCAGAGCTAGTTGAAATATTGCCACTGCACAGTTTCTGTTTGTCACTGCAATTTTCCACTGCACGGACCTGAACTTTTCAAGCTCATTGAGAAACTTATTGGAGGACATTAAGTTTAATTTTTCCATAGATCATCTCACCCTAGCCTAACACACCCATAGTGGTCTCATATTGCATCTTGATGAAAGTTGAAATATCACCTAAAAAACACTACTACAATTGCAACAACTTTCTTTGTGAAGCTCGTTGAGCATTTATTGGGTTGAGTTGAGGAAAACTTTTTTGTATAGACAAACTCTCCTTTCCCTAGTGCACCTATTGCACCTCTTAGTTTGAATTTCTATCAAAGTTGAAATTTTAGGGTTTATTGACATTTTTCTAGACATTGAACTTTCTACTATTTTGATTTTGTGATTTCCTCATGTATTGATGTTGTCCAATTTCATATTAGAAGACAAGTTGGATGGTGTTACAAATTTTAGAGGTCATGGGTGGTAGCTCTGAAAGGGATCTATAGTGACGGTTGCAGGAGGTAACAGATTAGATGGTCTCTAGTTTAAGACATGGAGCAGACTATCCAGACATAGAGTTGTGTACATGAACATATACATCCATGTACCAAAGGCGAAGAGGACGAAGTTAGAACCTTTTGGAAAGAAGGATACTTTTGTGTGATACAGATTTTTTTACATGGAGATTGATTGTTAAGAGTAGAAGGCTTCAAATATGACCATATAGATCCCTCTAGTCCATTTGTCCACTCTTCATATCATCAGGAAGAGTCAGTAGAGCCAGTCGGGTCAATGGATCTACCTAGAGATGTTGCAACGACTAGGAATAGGCCATCATGGTTTTGTGATACCTTGGAGGATGCAGTATGGCATGCAGCTCCCCGTGATAATTTTAGGGAGAGAAAACTACCTCAGATATTCTCAAGTTACATGGATTCACATCATTGATTACATACCTTCAATTTATGAGGAGGACCATGTGGCTCCACCAATGGTGAGGCAGGTGGACCCACCAAGTACCAACTCAGAGGGATTCATCCCTTGGGATCTGGTAGGGAGGAGAAACCTCCCAGGATAGTTCATTGGAGATCATACTTCAGAGGAGATCAACAGATGCATAGGGAGAAGATGGCTCCAGATATTGTACAGACTTAGAGGGAGTCATATTTCAGAGGGAGCATGGTACTCCAAGATTGAAAGATACTTGATGAGATTGGTTTTAACCAAGAATGATGCAAACCTAGAGTGAGATTAATATTAGAGAGAGTCTATTGGCTCAAAGGGAGAGCCAATCATTCAGATGGATTTCCCTCTGAGATCCAGGTGAGAGAGAGAGAGAGAGACATCTTCTAGGACTAACAACCAGGTGTCATTATTTGAGGAGATTTTGAGGAGGTGTTAGATATCATGGGATGATACACTTGTTTCAGTAGATATTGCTATAGTGACAGAGGATGAAGCCAGTCAGGAGGACTGGGTATGGATTTTGTCTCAGTCACAGAGGAAGCAACTAGTGAGGCATAATGAACAATAGGACTTAGTCCAATGACAGAGGGAGTTGGCCTCGGAGTTTGAGATGGAGGATCATGGACAAATGTACTCTTGGAATTATAGGTGTGATGAGATCAAATGAGATCTTCCTCATTCAGGGGATACTTATGATATTTGATATGATGGATTGCAAGTCCATGACTACATCGATGATGAAAAATCTGAAAAATTTGAGTGATTCTACATCAAATTCAGATTTGGTGGATCCCACAATGTATAGGCAATAGATTGGATCCTTGATGTACCTGGTTAATTTTAGGCCAAATGTTTACTTTGCAGTGAGCACCATGAGCCAGTATTTGGTTGAATCCAAGGCAGTTCCAGTGGGTGGCAACAAAGCATGGTATAGTTGGATATGGTTTGTCTCAGGTGATGAAGTGAGGCTACAAAGATATACATATTTTGATTGAGAAGGGAGTGTAGTAGACAAATTGAGAACCTCATGGTGTTGCTTCATCTTGGAATCAGGTATGATTTCCAGGATAAACTGGAAGAAAGCTTCTGTAGAAATCAGTATAGTAGAGACGGAGTATGTCACAGCCAGTGCCGCAATTCTGAAGTGGTGCAACTTCAAAATCTTCTTGCATGACTTCATCCGAGACATGGTAAAGAAGGGAGAAGTGAAGCTCCAATACTTATCCACAGATGAGAAGATTGCAAGATATCCTCCCAAAGTGGCCATGCCAACTTGGCTAAGGAGGATGATACACAGGATTAGCCATGTTGATTTGGCTAGTGATGAGTGTTGATGTTTCAAAATTGAGCAGACATTCTATGAGATTGGTCATGCACGAGGCTATGCTAGTGTTGATGTGACCAAAGGGAGAATGATTTGTTCACTCACATGGATTTGTTAGTGGTGAATGGCCCAGGTATGTTGATGTTCTCCATGAAATAGCATCGGGCAGACACTATACTAGATTGGTCATGCATGGGGATATTCTAGTGATGATATGACCAAAGGAGAATGATTCATTCACTTATGGAGCTCTGCTAGTAGTGGATGGCCCATAGCATTGGGCAGACATTATCTCATGTTGGTCATGAAAAAGGCTACGATAGTACTGATATGACCAAGGGTAAATGATTCATTCGTCCACCAGGCCTTGCTAGTGGTGAATGGCCCAGGTATAGTCTTTCTCCTATCGTTGAGTAGATAGACTCGCGATGCTATCACATGCATATTCCGAGATGGAATGAATATGCGTAGATGGCACATCAACATGGCTCATGAAGACAACCTTTCTATAATAGAATAAATCCAAGTATGGAGAATGCCTCCCTCGTCACGAGGGAGTGTTGAATATTTGCAACTTCGGGCAAGTCATTCTCCACAAGAAAGTACAATAAGACCCATCTACACCATTACAAAATCCCTAGGAAGAAATTGAAGACCTAGGAAGAGAAGTCGGCCCCACCAGTAAAAGACAAAAAATAATAAAGTAATTTGAAGACCCGAAATAAGAAGTTATCCCTAGACAGACGCCCAGATTAGTATAAATATAGGACTGGATCATTTCATTTGGACAATCAGACAACTCCTTCAGCAATGCGCACAAGGTAGTTGCAACTCTAGTTTTTTGGTAATTTCCTTATTTCTAGGTTTTTGGTATCTTGATGTGTGTGCCACACTTAGGAAGGATATTATTGGTTTCCCTTGGTCATATTATTGAGAAGCTAGATATTGGTGATGCTAGCCTTGGGGAGCATCTTCTTTGTATGGTATTTTGTTTATTGATGGTGATGTACTGGTAATATCTTGGACTTAATTATTATATAGAAAGGTTGTTGGTTTTTCTCCCAAGGTTGGGTTTCCCAAGGTAAAATATTGTGTTCTTGTGTTGTGTTCTTGTGTCTATTGTGCATGGTTAATATTTCTATATCTTTTTATTTCCGCTACATTTTTATTGTTGATATTTTCAGTGTGTAGTTATTATATGATAACTTATGTATGAAAGTGAATCTTGTTATTAATCATAAGGAAATAACTATCAGATATGAGAATCATAAAACATCAACACTAACACCCCTTGTGAAGGGAAAACCCCTTGCATTTGGTAGTTCTGACCAAGAAAGAGGTTGCCCCCCGACGAAATCCCTTGCAAAGAGTATAAACCTTTCACAATATTCCATTATCCTTGGAAGGGGTTTCCCCCTACCGACATTTCAAATGAGGGAAAGGGATTTCTCCCGAACCCACCAAATAATGTGAAAGGGTTAGAAGAATAAAACATGTCGACGGATTGAAAACCACCACCCATAGGACTGCCCCATCCCATGAAGGGATTAGGACTAAAATACTAGAAAGAACCACTCCCAAGCGAGGGGAATGATGGAGGGATGTGCCCCACGCCCCAAGGAAAAGATTGGAAGGGAGTTAAAGAACTCTCGAAACCAACGTTGCTACTTTGGGAAATTGACTGAGAACAAGTCGATATGTTCTACATGTCAATTGAGGGAATCCTAAACGAGAAGGAATTAGACACAAAAGGTTATGAAGAGGTCACACTCAAAGGCTAAGTGGACCCAAAAAGCAGTGGCACGAATCCATTGATCGACACAGTGACTATGGATTTAAATACACTTGTCATTTGGAAAGACAAGAAGGAGGTAGAACTCCTCCCCCAACTATAGCTAAAGTGGGGGTTGTAGGGGCCCTCATCCCAAACACTTCTAAAGTGTCTTCCATGATGGCCCACATAAGAGGGAGAATGTTAGTGAAATATGACCCAGGAGCTGGAATCTACAAAATGATCAAACCGATTGATCCAGTCAAGGGAGGGTTAAAGGATCTAACGAGGCCTTTGGTCTCAATATTTGATATTTGTGTGACCTCCGGAGCAGAAGCATTTTTTTTCTGCAGGCTCTATCTCTACAATTTCAACGGGTCGAGTTGGCACCAAAGTGTCGGTTTGATCGATTCGACGCCTCAAAGGAGGCATTGTAGAATCCAATTTGACGGGTGGAAGCCCCTGAACTCTCCTAGACCGATGAATTGGTTGATCAACCACTTTAAATCATAAATTCAAGATGTAAACTGACCCACTTACTTAAGTTATCTACATACATAGAGCACACCACTAGAAAATTTCCTATGGAAATAGAAATCACAAACAACTTCCCCAATACTCCAGCTCGGGTGGATTAGGTCCCGAGTCCACAATAGTAACAAATTTAGGAAAGGACCTTTCGAACAAAGGCACAAGTTGATTAAGTCTCGTGAACCAACAAACGAAGGAATGAGAGGTAGTTACCTCGACCTCCACTAACAATCCCTACCCAGTGCAAGTACCCTTGCTTCATGGGAAACCCTCCGGGGGTATTGAAAAGTGTGATGTGATGTCTACCCCAAGTACCATGGGAAGCCCCCTGCATTCACCTCTAAAAAACCTAGGAAGGGAAACTAAGGTTACCAACTCGCAGTCAGCGTCTAGGGGGTACAACTGACAGTTGGGATCAAACCTATGGGTGGGGTAACTAAGCTCGAAGCTTCAAAAGTGCCACCTCTCAAGGAGGTACAGGCACTAGCGAAACCCCCAAAATATGATCTCTCCACAATGTTCAGTCAAGATTCATAGAGGTTATCTCCTTGGCTCTTCCTCACGTTACCTCGTTTTTAAATCCTATGTTAGAGGAGGCTCTCGGCTATACTTACACAAAGGTTAGTTTTGCATGCTCCCTATCTCAGATTCCTAAGTTGCTTTAATGGCCTTGGAGAGTTAACTCTTCAACCTAATCGAAGGCCCTAGTTTAAGCTAGTTTGTTCACCCTAAAAAAAATGAAAAGTCTAATTTATTTTAGTTAAGTGTTCATTTTAAGGGGTTGTTTTTTACTCACAAAGAGAACGAATGCAACTAAATGGTGTTTTTTAGAGATGCAACAGAAAATTGAAACACTTTTAAGAACATTGATATTAAATATGTTTATTCTTCACTAAAAATTAGTGTAAAAACACTTCAAAAAAAGGACCAAACTCTTTTATTTTCAATGATATAAAAAAATGAAAATTTTTCTTTCATATGTGAAACACTACTGATGCAGATTTTATTTAATGAAAAGCAACTAAAAAGAAACTACACTATCCTTTTCATCAAAACTTTAACTAACTCTTCAGAAATGGAAGTCTTTCAAGAATACAAACCATATTTTGAAACCAAAAACACTCAAAAAAGAAAGCACACTTCATAAATTTTCCTTTTTCAGCGAAAAAGTAGCAAGGATTGAAAAGAAATACTAAAAGTATACTTTCTAAAATTATTTTGTTTTTTCTTGTTTAAAAGGTAAAAAGAAATAGTAAAATTTTAACCAAATTTTGTTCTCAAGACCAGCAAGAAAGAAATGAAAAAAGAGGCAGAAAAAGTATCCAAACCTATAAAAAAAATTATTAAGAACAACAATCAAAGCCACCCCAGACAAGAAAGAACCTGGAAAATAACTTCCTAAACCACCTCTATAAACTTGAAAAAACAAGCAAAGAAATGAAAAAAAAAATTGTTTTCTTTATAAAAAATCTAACTAATTAACTTTTGAACTCAAGAAGCAACCCAAACATAGTCCTAGAACCTCAGAAAAGACTCCATACACCCATCCCAACTCTCAGTAAACAAAAACGATTTGAAAAAACCTTCTCTATAGAAATGCACATGCATGTGCTCAAAGCAAACCATGTATGCACATGACTGTCTTAACTGGCAGGCGCATATGTATGCAACTGTTATAACAGAAAAGTGCATATATACCTAAAAAAAATCAAAAGAAAGAAATAAAGAGGCAAGCACCCATGCTTAAGTGAGAAAGGAAAGACTCAGACAATTTAAATTTATTAATATAAGTGCTAGAAGGTATTAAAAAACAAAACAAAATCAATCAAATCAAGCAAAGCCTAGAAACAGGCCCACTAGGGAGAAATCCCCAGTATGGTCATCAGTTTCACTTGCGGGAAAAATCCCCTATAGTCATGGGCTAACTGAAACATATCGATAATCGTAAAACACAAGCAAATTCCAACAATAACAAGCAACAAAGATTATATAATTGATTTAACCAAAATAACTAACTTTCATAAGAGGGAGAAAGATGAACTCAGTTGTAGTCCTACATTCGATGTAGTTCCCGAATTCCAGAATCTTCTCGCTCCTTCCTAATTGTTTCTCCTGAAACCTTCAAAAAATATGCAAAGAAACTTCCAAGGAAAGTAGTTATGCTAATAACTAAATCGTTAGTTCAATCAAATATGAAAGAAATACATTGTGACTAGTGTTCTAAACAACATATATTCAACAACTATAAATTAAACATTAAGAACACAGAATGTCAAAGAAATGAGCATATTATTAAAATCAATAGTCTGAAAATTACATTGTATACCTATACTATTGCAACACCACTCCTCGAAAGGATCCTAGGCCCCTCCACACAAGCTTATGCTAATATGGTTAGTCTCAACTTTTGATGCACTGACAAACTCAAGGATAATTCATAGAGGCTCCTAGTCGGATAAAGTGGTGATCAGTGATGATTGGAAATAAAGGTTTCCAGGATGAGAACAAGCAAAGCAAGGGAGATATAGGGGCTTGCAGACATTGCAGGGATTATCTAATATTTTTTTTCTTTGGTATGCACTCATTCATTGCCTATCTCCTTGGATCAATGCCATATTTAAGCCATCTTCAATTAGCTAAAGACAGTTAAAGATGGTTGAGTACGGGTAAACAAATTTAGGTAACTAACCAAACCCGTAACTCAACTTGCATTTATGGAAAGTATATTTTTTTGAGTATTTATTACCATGTATGTGACTTTCCTTTGGGAAACCTGCATATATGTGTGTTGCATAACTACCAGGGTGTGTACAAGTTCTAAGAAAAAAAAAATTAGAAGATATCCAGGAAGTATGGGGAAAAGGTGTTTGCAAGTAGGATAGGGACCAAGCCAATAAGATTATCAAAGATTCAATGGTGGAAATTAACGCTATAACAATACCTTGTACATGTGTGGTGATGTTTTCCATCTTGGTGTCTTGGTCCCTCAATAGTTGGAGTGAATCCATATGGAGGAGTCATCTCTTTGCTTCTGTCTTCCAATATTCTACGAGTAGATTTGGGTGGCTTGCTACACACTCGTTCTCTAGATACCTTTTCTTCCAAGGGAATGGATTATTTTCTAGTTCCTCTTTCCTTAATGAAGGTGGTTTGAGTTTCACTTTTTATTTCTTCTTGTACATTGGATCCTAGTCCTATTGGTTTGTTATATTCTTTGCAGTGAAAGAACAACCATTCAATTGTCTAGTTGAGGTGGATCGACTGGGTAATGAATCGATCAATGAATCAAGTCGAGTTGATGGTTAAGTTGAAGGTCAAAGTGATCAATCATGAAATTTGAAGGTCAAATTGGTTGACCAAGAAGGTTGAAAGGTAAACCAACAATAGGTCAAGTGGAAACCAAATAGAGACAGACTGGGTAGTCGACTGGTAATCGTTTGATAATCGAATGTAACAAAATCCCAACATTCACAAGATTACATATAATCATCTGCATGGATCTGTAACTATTTTTGGGTGCCATGATTCATGGTTTTGCATGTTGTAAAGCCTATAAATAAGGCATGTTGTAATTGTAATAAGTTGATGTTCATCCTGATGTTGCTAGCAACAACTTGGTCATGTAGATGCAAGTTGAATTCGCTGCAAAGTTTTTCTTGTGTAAAGAAAGAGAGTAGGATGGCGATTGTGTCTTAGGTGTAGACGGAGGTTAGTCATGTAACTCTTTACTCTATGAATGAGTAAGACAACAAGAGAGAAAGACACTCAAGGAATGCTAGTTTTCCAGGTTAATGGTTTCCAGGGTAAAATCTATGTGTAGTTTGTGTGTGTGTATCATTTATTTTTTACTTATATCTATATTCTCTTTCTTGGTTGGTTTAGTGTGAGAATTAGTTTTCTCTCCATGTGGTATCAGAGAAAATTTTCGCATATCTTAGATCTGAGCTAAAACTAGGTCTAGTGGGAATTGTGAGTCAATGATCTTTAAAGTTGTGCTTAAAAGAGTGAAAAGGAGTTCGAGGATAGAGATCAAAAAATTCAATTGCTAGAATTTTGAGATTTTGAAGCTTAAGATGGAATATCTCCTTGTAGATTGAGAACAATGGGTAGTTGTGAGTCCCAGAACAATTCTAACATGTATGTCAAGGGAAGAATGGGAGAAACTTGAAAGAAGGGAAAGGAATATGATTCAACTTTGTCTTACAGATTAAGTATTGTTGAATGCATCGGGTGAAGACTCTGAAAATAAACAGTGGTACAAGTTGGGAAGATTGTACCAATCGAAATCCCTAGAAAACAATCCATTCCTTCAGAAGAAATTGTATTTTCTAAGGATGAGTGATGGGAGCTTAGTAATAGAACACTTAAATGCATTCAATACTATAATAAGTTGGTTATTTCCTTTGGATATTAAAATCACTGACGAGAAATGTATTATCATGTTGTGTTCTTTTCCATACTCCTGGCATAGCTTAGTCATGGATATAGGGAGTAATTCTACCAAATTGATGCTTGAAGATGTGGTTGCATGATCCGGATTTTATGAGCAGAATGAAATGAATATAGATTATTAACAGGTGCTTAACACAAAATAATAGAGATACAGTAAAATTGGTTTTCTATTCAATAAGGAAATAAGTTGAAACTATAAAATGCAGCGGAAACAAGCTTGTTGGAAAGGTGGTGGCTTATCTCTGAGAAGAGATGTGACAGTTGCGCTCATTCGTAAGAAGATGATTACAATGAGGATCTGAAGGCCTTTTTACAATAAACAGGAATTCCAAAAACCCTAGACATCCAAAAACCTAACCCTAGGAGATGAAGCACCAAAAGTCATGTGAGCCCCGTTTGGGTAAATTAGTACATCAACTTCCTGGGGTCGTAACTTTTGCATACGATCTCTGTTTTAGGCGTATGATAGACCGTTGGAAAGGTATCGTCAAGGAGATTAATTTTGGGGGCTCAATTGTGCCTTTGACTATCATTGAGAATCTCAATCCCAAAAAACCTTCATTTAGGCCCTCAAAATGGCCCCGAAAGTTAAACTACTAAAAATAGTAAATTGCCAAAATTGTCAGAAAAGTGTTTTGAGCTAGTTGGAAGAGGTGGGTGGACACCGATATCCACTTGGATCAATCCTCCCTCCTTAGGAAGCAATGGTATCCATTGCATTTAGTTCCCCCATCAGATGCGTAAATTTCTGTTGAATTTGGCCCCGAGTGGTGCAGGCGCTGCCCTGCTTTGACGACTCAATAAAGTTGGATCCTTTGTTGTTGAGTGCCCCTGAGTTGTATGTCCACAATATGATCGTTGGATGCCTATTGTATGCAATCGGGGTTGAGATTTTTTGGTGCCAACTTCTCTGCTACGTCTGACATGTCCAATAATGGTGGGAAATAAGGGCAAAGGAGAGCCACGTTGAACACTGGGTTCAGGCCAAGGAAAGGAGGAATGTTGAGCTCAAAAGAATTATCCCCCACGGCCTTGGTGATGGTGTACGACTAATAATGGAGTGGGAGAAGCTTCCGATGGGGTCCTATAAGGCATTCTTTCTGCAAGTGCAACCAAACTTTGTCGCCCACCTGAAACTTATGTGGCACCCGATGTTGATCATGGTGTTGCTTGTACTTGTCATTGGACATTTGTAGGATATCCTAAACCTGTTGGTGAATGTGATGGATCCGCTCAATGAACCGGGTGGCTTTGTCAGCTTCAGTTGGAGCAGGAGATGAGTCGGTCAAGGTGACCACAAGGGGAAGTGCAACATTTATGGGACCCAATGG